>JAQQZR010000036.1:4731644-4744292 GCA_030068235.1 Notoglanidium macrostoma | reverse complement strand
TGTGAATGCGCGCGTGTGTGGTTGTTTGTCTGTGTTGGCCCTGTGGTGGACTGGCGACCTGCCCAGGGTGTACCCCGGGCAGGTCGATGCTGGGATTGCCACAACCCAGATGGATATATATATATATACATAATTTATTCCATGATTTTCCTTTCTTTATGATTTTGTAATTTATTTAGTCTTTCTTTTTTATTTTTGATCTATTTGTGGGCCTTTTTTCTGTTTTTTTTTGTTTCCTTGTGTTTCTTGCTTCCTTCCTTCCTTTCTTTCTTTCTTTTTTTATTATGGTTCTTTTCTGTTTATTCTGTATTTTTTTGCAAGTCTTTATTGCTTTTTTCATTGTTAATTGTTATGTTTTTGTTTGTTTGTTCATGATGTCTTTCTCTAAATATTTATTTATTTATTACTATTTTTTCTTTTTTTCATTTTCTGCTCATTTCTGTTTTTTTGTAACCACTTTTTATTTGTTTATTTTATGAATTTGTTTAATTTATATCATTATTTTTTCCATGATTCATTTTTCTTTCTTTCTTTCTTTCTTTCTGCTCTCTTTTTTCTTTCTTTTTGTTTCTTTGTCTTTCTTTTTTCTTTTTGTCATTCTTTTTTTTTTTTTTTTTTTCATATTTCTGCAGTTTTCTGATGAGTGAGTGCTTGTGTAAGCCAGACACACAAAATACACCCCACACCTACAGAAATACTTTAGTTTTATTCGAGGATCAGTTTTATCACACAAGCCGTAAAGTGCTGGTGAAGACTGTGCAGACGTTCAGAGACAGATGGAATACATCTTTTTGCGTGCCAGTATTTGAGCTGAAATGCTGTACGCTGCAGAATGTTCTGTCTTCAGTGGGCTCGCTAACGGGGATGTGGACCTGGAGCTCTTTCTGATGGAGCAGAGCTGCACGTGTTTTACAGGCATGGAGCTTACTGAGGCTGACACCCTCACTACTGAGACACACACAGCACAGATACTGTATCTCTGACATGTAACCGTGGCAGACATGTGAGACAAACTGTTTGTAAGTGGAACAGCAGAAAAGCGTGAAAATGCGGCCTGAGGGTTGGAACATTGAAGGAAAAGTGTGTACGACACGAGGGATTTAATCTGCACCTTTCCAGAGAGACGGTTTGCTAGCTTTGCTACCATGTCTTACTATTTCTTGTAGGTTCAGTGAATAAATATGAAATACACACACACACACACATCCCCTCCTGCTGTGGTTAGAAGTGTTGCTCACTGGGAGAGTAGATAAATGGCCCAAGTTTGCTGGCAGTAGCTAAAGACACAAACCAAATTAAAAATCCTTTAGAGGCAGGCGACTCTAGAGGAGCCGTGAGGAAGGCAGCAGCTCCAAACCATACATCAGCTTCTGCCTCCTACAGGCCAGTCAATGAGCCAGCTCAACTCAACAGCACCCAGGAGTCAAACCTCACAAAGAGAAAACAATGGCTTTCTCTCTCTTTCGTTAACTTTTGTCCTGCGTGTGTGAGAAATGAGGTGCCAGACTGCTGCACAAGCCTCCAGGCTGCTTCTAAACTACTGCTAAACTTCTCCACTTCACTCTGGAATTTCTGCAGCCCTTCCAAGATGGCTTCCTGCTTCTGATTCCTTTTGTAGCCGTATGCAGTTGAGACCAAAGAGGAGAGCGAGTTAACACAAATGCACTGCTATGCTTTTTCTACATATGAAATATTTATTTATTTATTTATTTATAGTGGTTCCCTAGCGAAGTCACATCCATAACGTTTCGTAGAATAAGTTTATGCTACACACTGCTGATGCAACAGTTTCCAAGGTTTCTGTGCAAAGCTTATTTGTATCAATGCAACGTGTGATGAACAAATCGCACCCCTTTGTAAAATATGGAAAGTATACTTTGGAAAATATGAGTCCAAATGTCACAAGCTAGAACTGCCCTTTGATTTTGTTTTCATTGCTTTTCTTTGCTAATTTTTCTGTCGTTTTTGTGTATTCTTTCGGTTTTATAATTTTTTTTATATATTCCATTATTTACATATTTCTTTTTTATTTAGTCTTTATCGATCTATCTATCTATCTATCTATCTATCTATCTATCTATCTATCTATCTATCTATCTATCTATCTATCTATCTATCTGTTTGTTTGTTTGTTTGTTTATTCATTTATTTATTCATTACAATTTTTTTTTTATTTCCTGTTTTTTTCTGGGTTCGTTGTAATTCATTTTTATTTGCTAGTTTCATGAAATGGTTTCAATTATTTCTTTTTATTCTTTCCTTCTTTCCTGCTTGCTTGCTTGCTTGCTTGCTGTTCTGCTTTTTTCTTTCTTTTTATGTTTATCATTCTTTTTCTTTTCGTAATCCTTTTCTTTGTCATATGTCTCTCGTTTCCCGATGAGATGCCAGATGCTCAAATTACACAACACTCCCACAGTTGATGATCAGTTTTATCACACGTGAGTGCCGGAGAAAGCTGTGGGAATTTCACATATGGAATGTTTTGTGTTATGTCCCAACAGACACAATATATTTTTGGTAGTTTATAATTATAAGCTTTATCAACATGAGGTGAGAAATTCGTTTGAATAACTCACTGTGATTGGCCTGTAGCTGACACTCAAGAATCAAGATACTTCCAAAATCACATACTATTGTTCTATACAGTAGGCTACACCACTGTTTTTAGTAACTTAGCATGCTGTTCTGGATAATACACAAAAGCTCTTTTCTTTAGTTAGCACGAGCAATAATATGAACTCAAAATGCTGAATGCAGAGTGACTAAAGAACAGCGTCATTACTGCGGCGAAGAGCTGAATAAATCCTCTGAGTTGTCCCTCAAACACTTTGGCTGAAGTTAGGTTTTAGCAATCCTCCCAATTCCCAAATTTCCTAAATCTGCAAAGGCAACAGGTTACAAATATTTGCTTTGTATTGAGGTTTAGAAGATGATTAAGCAACTAATGAACATTAATAGGGTTAGGGCGACACTGAAGCCTATTCCAGAAACAAGACACACTCTTACACACCTAGGACTAGCTATTCCACTTATTAGCATATTTTTGGAAAACCAGAGAACCAGAGACAAAGGAAGTACTTATGCAGCACCACACACACAGTAACCCAAGTGTAGGACTGAACTACAGGCCTTGTGTGTATAAGGCATAAATACTACTCACAGTCAACCAATCCAAGTGAGCTGCTAGTAAGTTAGCTAGTTTACAATTACAATACAATAGTTTTACAATAGTAAAAACACGTACATTTATCCATCCTTTATCTATACCACTTACGGGAAGCTGGAGCCAATCCCAGGTGACTTCAGGTGAGAGGCGGGGTACACCCTAGGCAGGTCGCCAATCTATCAGAGGGTTAACACAGAAACGAACAGCCATTTACCCTCACATTCACACCTATGGGCAATTTAAAGTAGTCGGTTGACCTAATCTGCATGTATTTGGGCTGAAACCAGAGCACCTGGAGGAAACCCGTGCAGGAGGAGGATATGCAAACGTACAAACTACACACAGATAGACATAGAGAGATAATAGTAGCTGCCAGACTGATGATGGACTGTGCCTTTTTTTTTGACTAGTTTATAGTTGTATTATGAAATATTATGTTAAGGTTATGGCTAAACACTTGTGCTGTTGGTCAATGATGCCAATTCCCATGTCAGCGTTTAAAAAAGTTTAACTCTCTGTAATGCTTTGCTTGCAAAAAAGCTAGTGAGATTATAGAAAAGGGCATCTTGAACCTGGTAAAGAACTTATAATTAATAAAGTCCCTATGGAATATACAAATTTTATACAAAGGAAGGAACTGAAGGACCTAATTCCTTCACCGATACTGCAAGTTTTGCATGTTAATTGCAAACTTGCTTTACTAGAAAAGGTTAATCCACCAGCCATGGGGAGCATGAGAGTGTGATTTTCCTCTCAGTGGCAGAGCAGGACGGCATTTCAAAGAGCACAGCACCCGAGTTCTTCTCATCCAGCACTAAGCGAGGCTCTGCTGAAGCTCTGCAGGGAGCCACAGGGCTGACCTTTCCAAACACGACGCTTAAAACTAGCAGCCTGCGTGTGAGCTGCTCGTTTTCATCTGTACTCCCCTACTTTCAAATCTGTTGACCCAAAATGGTGTGAACATCTGGTAGTCATAGCAACCGACCCGTCTGTGTCCACGGCTTTGTGGTATTGCTGGAATGGCTGATACGCTTTCTTAGAAGTGAAAGTGAGACATAGGGAGATGGCAGAGGTGTTGTTTCTCAAAGTGTGTGTGCATTGGCAGGCTCTTGTGGATGCCAGAGATAGCGGTGTTATCTTAATTAAGCTGATGAAAATCCTGTATTGTCCAAAATCTGATAGTCTTACATTGTCTTTCTCATTTTTTCACCATTTCTCATTCTCTTTTATGCCCATTTGTAGCTTTTTGTATCGTGCTTTTGTCTATGATTTCAGTATTTTCAGTACCAGCTGCCTATATTTTCTGCAATTCTCCTGCCCACCATCCTCTTGAACTTCTAATCTGCCCCTAAACAAAGTGGCTTGGTCATAGGGTTTACATTTGTACTGTTTTTATAGTTTTGACCTGCAGTGAGTCTATAACGAGTTTAATTTAGTGGTGTATGTGCTGCATCACGATCGAGCATGATTACTTCCAAAAAGCATGGGTCGTCAGGTCAGTACCATTGGCAGAAATGCTTGCTGTGAGTCCATCTCGGGTTTTCTTTTGGGGATTGATTTGTTCCAGTGCGTTCAGATAAACAAATGGTGGTCAGAGCACTCTGTGAATCCACATCACTTTAAATTTGCAGTTTAGTTTTTGAATCGCAATCCTTGTAAAGATTGTAAATATTAGAACGTTTTATTATTCTATTGTAAAAACACAACACTGTCCAAAACCAGGAAGATCTTGACATCCCAGTACAGAAAACTTGCACATATGACATATAAGATAAGTAGAAATTCCCCTTGCAGTTTTAGAAAGAATTCACTGCAATAAATGGTTCACATTTATATTAAATGAATTTTATTTTCTACATTTTCTTCTTTTCGTTTATTTTTATTTTTTGTTTGTATGTTTAATTAATCATGATTTATTAATCACTTGAAGCAATCTCAATAGAGTAGTCCTTTCTAAGCGTCATACTTTCTGTACATCTAGTTTATTGTGCAAAATTATAGACTGTGCTGGATCAAGTGCTATTTTATAATCATCTGTTTAGTATCGGTGGAAGCCATCTTGCTAAATTAAGACAAATTTGCAGTGATTAATCTCATATTATTATGGTAAGGATTATTCAAGCAACAGTGCATCTGCAATATATTGAACTCCTATTAGATGTTTAAATGTTCAAAGAAAAGAAAAAGAAAATCAACCTAAGCACCTACGTAAGCCATCTCTGAATATGGAAAACATTCTTGGTGTAAATATTGACATAACATTTGAATTTGAATTGCTGAAACTGAACCCAGCCCTTTGTTATTATCTGCTGATTGGTATTATTAAGAATTTCCAAGTCTTATGTAAGTGCACCAGAGTGTCATGCAGTGTTGAGTATAATTCACTTCCTTTCAGAACAAAAAACCTCATGCCTCATGCTGCTTTTCAGGAAAGTAGTGATAAAATTGAAACAATTTATCAGCCCCCAGAGTGTTAAAACATTCTTACTCGGATTTTCAGTATCTCAGTGTCACTATGATGTACATCAGTCATTATAAGCATCACTTTGTTCCTCTTCATGTCTTCTGTCACAGACTCAACAAAGACCCCTCTAAGGCATCAACACTGCTATCTTGAGCTGCTAATCTGAAACATCTTTGTAATTTGTTTTTATTCTGCGGGTATCCCTGGACTCATGTGATTTTCTGTCATATGAATTAGTATTTTGGGTCTAATTTGCTAAAACACTTTTTCCTTTTAAAACTGAGACTTTATCTGAACAAAAGTCAGTGAATAGTTCAGACCTGTTCTGTTTGTTTTCTCGCAAAATAGGCTCAGTTCAATGAGCTTGTAAACTAGTAAACTAGCAATGAAAAGTTGTGGCTCCAAGACTGAGCCTTGAGGGACACCAAGTGTGACGGGGCAGTAAAAGATTTATGTTTATCAATTGTTTTATAGTGGTATCTGTCAGAAGAATAAAATGCAAAGAAACATGAACAAATCCAGAAATACTGAGAACAGAATGTCAGGGTTAACAAAAGCTAATAGAATAAGCATGTTGATGGAACTAACATCAGCTGAAAGGAGTAAATTATTAGGGCCTCTTCAGCCTCATTCAGATCAGATTAGTTTTAGATGATACTGTAATTATTACTGGAGTATCTCTGGAATTGTTATCCATGCAAATCCATCAGACAGGATTGAAGAGATTTTACAGACTGCACGTTCCTATGTGTGGATCATGATTAATTGCAGCTGGTAACTTCTCTAGGCACACCGCAAAAAGAGTTTGTTTAGTAAGTACAAGTTAATGGGAGATGTAGAAACTTTGTTAAGGTCTGGAAGAAGATCCAAACTGTCACCCTCCGCTGAGAGCAAATTGGTCAGGAACAACCCAGGAACAATCAAGGCACAGGCCTGCCATGAACTGGAAGCTGCTGGAACATTGTCTACAGTCAAGTGAGTTTTACATCACCATGGACTGTAAGGCTGCTGTTCAGTAAAGAAGCCCCTGCTCCAAATCAAAACCTTCAAGCTCAAATAAAGTTTACAACATACCACATGGACAAAGAAAAAGCCTTCTGGAGAAATGTTTTATGGTCAGACAAAAAATGTTATATGGCCATGATGGCAAGAGGTCCAGAGGAACACTGAGGCAGCTGTTAAGCATGGTGGAAGCATCATGCTCTGGGGCTGTTTTGCTGCCAGTGGAATTGGTCCATTGAACAAAGATGGATGGAATAATGAAGAACCTCAGAATTCTTCAGTATATCCTAAAACCATCAGCGAGACAAACAATTGGCTGTTCAACAGGACAATGGTCCCAAACACACATCAGTGCTGGTTGTGGAATGGATAAAGCAGGCTAACATTAACCTTAAAACAAGTCCTAGAACCCTATCAAAAATATGTGCACTGTGCTTAAAAGCCAGGTCTGTGCCAGGAAACAAACAAATTTAATTGAACTCTACCAATTCTGCCAAGAAGAGTTGTCAAATATCCAACCAGAATTCTCCCAGAAGCTTGTTGATGGCTACCAAAAGCATCTGGTCAAGATGCAACTTGTTAAGGGACATTTAACCAAATATTAGGTGTGCTGTATGTATAATTTTTGATGCTGTGTTGATTTAAGAAAGCCCGAAACATTAAAACTTGTGCACCAAATTCTTGTTTTTTTTCTATTAAAGATGTAAGTTGTTCAATCATTCTTCAACAGAAAAAGAACGGTTCAAAGATATTGTTGAAAGCCCAATATTGCCATGAAATTCATTCCTTGATTACAGTTTGTGAATGTCTGACCGCAACAGTACATGCATACATACATACATTCATACATACATACGTACGTACAGAGCAATAAATTATAGACTAGTAGGACATGTGACAGTAGTGATGCTTCCAGGGTTTTTAGGAACATTGATGAGTTCCTGGCACAGGTGTAGCCTACAGACATATGATCTCAATGCCTACTAAGCTACAGCAAGGAGCACTACAACAAATGGTTATGATAAAGCTCAAAACAATCCATCAATATTATGTAGAAGGCAGAAATCTGAAGAAACCTTGACACTGTTAATGGGGGTAAATGAGTAGACATTCTGTTTCTAGTAGTTTCTTGGGCCAAAAAACGTTATAAAGTGTAAGATTATTTGAATTATCTAAAATTGTTGAGTTGTTGGTTTTTCCTGCTTGTCCAGCACTAAGTATTTTTTTCTGCAGGACCGAGTATACTGGACAGACCTGGAGGATGAGGCTATCTACAGTGTGAACTGGCTAACAGGCCAAGATATCTCCATGCTGGCGCAGCACCTGGACAGCCCGCTGGACGTGGTGGTGTTCCATGAGCTCCGGCAGCCCAAAGGTCAGACGCAGAACTCAGCACCCAAACCAGTAAACGATGACCATTAACTTTCAGAACTGGAACATTTATTTCCCACATCCTGTGTTGTTCATTTACTTCATTTATTTCAACATTTTGAAAGGAAAACATTTTCGGCTTACAGATTTACAGCACAGAACGAGACAGAACGAGAAAACCGTTTGCAACCCTTTTCACTTTCACTTTGAAAAATGAATGGTGGTGTTAAAAGATAAGTAAATGTACTAAACATCCTGAAGGTGCTAACAAAAGCTGGAAAATGCACTTAAGCTAAGTGAAGAAGTGTGAACGAATGGAAATGTAATTTGGCTCTGTGTAGGTCCTGGAGAACAGGGTGTAATATTCACAGAAGGGAAACCTCCTGAGACGCTGTGTGACAGTAGCTTTAGTGAAATATTACTCAATAATAACGCACACAGTGCTCAGAGCAGAGGGAGCTTGGCTCGGAAATAAGATCATCCTTAAATTCCTTTTCTTCTCTTGGGAGCGAGGAGGAGTTGCTGTGAAGTACACTGAATTTCACTCCTTTTATCTCTCCACTGTCTGCCTAGTCCCTTTATCATTATTCTCTTTATTTCACACTTTAAAGCTACACTAACTATACTTTTGGCTCCATATAAATGTTATTTTCATCGTTTATTTTGGAATTAGTTTCAGTATGGCTTTTTTGTTTTGGTGTGATTTTGTTGATTAATATTAGCTTTTATTTTAATATGTGTTGTTTATCCTGGTCAGGGTTGTATTGGATCCCAGCCATCACGGGAAGACTGGGAGTCAGGCGGGAATACGACCTGGATGGAATGCCGGTCCACTGCAGTGCACCATGCACTCGCATATCATTTTCTTTAAAAACAACTAAGCTTTACAAAACTGCAGCTTTTCTTCTTCTTCGTTTGCAGCAAAACCCAGGCGCCTTCATTATGTTTTTTTCTTTTTTTCTTTTTTTTTGCATTTAAAGTGGTCTCTTATATAATACGTTTAAAAAAAATGCAAGCTTTGAATGCAAATAATTTTTTGGAAAAGTAATGTTTGGAAATCTAAGTTGTTTTTGTGCTGAATCAATGATGCAGAATTCACAATATAAATGTCTATAGCAAAATTTGTAGTAAAATATGGTGGCTGAAGACTTTTGCACAGTACTGTATGTTTGAATCACCGTGTCTTAAATCATTAAGAAGGCTGTTTTTTGTCCTGCCAGATTCCTTTCACCTTGAAGCCAGTTCCCAATGGATTACATGTAAAAATAATACTGATGTGTGAATAGTACTGTATGAAACCACCTTTATGGCACTTTGTGAGGATTCTGCTCTCTCTCTCTCTCTCTCTCTCTCTCTCTCTCTCTCTCTCTCTCTCTCTCTCTCTCTCTCTCACTCTATATAACCACTTTCAAAGCAATCAAACTCAACTCTACATCCATGTGCTCAGATTAAAGTGCATTTGTTGTTGATGCTTTTAAACAAGGTCATTCCTCTCTCAGACAGATTGCTAAGGACATTACTGGCTGAACTATATTTCTGCACTAGTGCCAGTGCCAGACTTTAATCACAGCATTGTGTTAATAGAAGCTCTTGCGCTTTACACAGACCCCTGCCCTGTAATGATGATGTTTAAACATGCACACACTCCTCAGCAGAGTTCCCTCTACTAATGCACTTCAGTTCACGCTGTGCGCTTTTCTCTCTCAGCTCCAGACAGCTGTAATATGGGCAGTTTGCCCAACGGAGGCTGTGAGTACCTGTGTCTGAGAGCCCCACAGATCACCGAGCACTCACCCAAATACACGTGCGCCTGTCCCGATGACGCCGAGCTCGGCCCAGACATGCGCCGCTGCGTCGCAGGTAAGATCACAAGTTATGGCGGCTTAACAAACCACACCGGACCTAGATATATGAAATGAATAGTGTTATTTTCTGTTGTGTAATGAATAAAGCATGACATGGTGTGCTTGTACAGGAAAATAATCAATGATGGGGATGGTGTGATGTTGCCTGACATGAAATAGACTTACTGTTTCCACTCAGAAGTGAATTCTTTTTAATTAACAGTATGTCCTGAAGTGTTTTATTCCTCTTGTAACAGCAATTTGATAAGAATTCCAGGTTTTAATTTATTACTGAATAACACGTCATGCTTTTTAACCATTTCTAGTTACATTTAATGTTGTGGATTGTCCTTAAAACAGGTTAGTTCCTGTTATGACTTACCTTATAGTAGCTATAAATACCTCTCTCAATACAGTACCAAAGCCCAAGACTACAATAACTACACCTTCTACGACTACAATAACAGAGCCTGCTACACCTTCCATACCTCCATCAACCACTCCAACCTTGACAACGACCACCAGCACGACGTCGCCTACTCCAACTGCTTCTAGCACGACTGCTCCTTCTACCACACACAGCACCACAGCTTTATCTCTGTTAACCACACCACCTTCCACTACCATACATTCAACTGCATCACCATCTTCCACGGCAAGCAGCACTCAGAACAGCACCACACAACCATGGCAACATCCAGTGTCCACCCAAAACGCAACAAACAGCAGTCAAACACCCAGATCTACCACCGTCTCTCAAAAGGACGGACCAAACAGCAACCTCTCACACCGCGGTGAGTGACTTCAGTGTTTGTGCATGAGGTGTCAGGCTCAGTATTATGGCCATATCTTATGTCAGTACGTTTATTTTTTATAATAGCTGTATATGTTAACACAGCAACAAGTACAGCTCCAGAATTGTTGGCACCCTGCAATAAAATTATATACAGTATATATATGTATGTTGAGCCACACCTCATTTCTTTATATTTTGCCCCTGAACGTGAGACAATACGTACAGTGATTTATTGCAACATGTGCAAACATACATGTAAATACAGTATATAACACAAAGAGAGTGTGTATAATTCTAACGAGCTTTAAATTCAATATTTGGTCATTATTCCTCAACGCTGAACTCTCTTATGCGAGCTTTCTTGTAATGTCTTTAAGTCGTGTTCAGGAAAAGCTCTCCAGGCTTCTTGATGGACATTCCAAAGCTCTCCTTTGGACGGTGGCTGCTTTTTGATCCCACACTGCTTCAGTAATGTTGAGATCCGGGCTTTGGGCACACCAATCCATGACTGATAGTGTTACATCATGTTTTTTTCTATCGAGGTATGCAGGAAGCCTGGAGAACTGTTCCTCAAGACTACATTAAAAAATACAAGAAAGTCTGGCTCAGTGGAAGCAAAACATGAAGAAATGAGCGGTGGCTAAAGACTGAAGCATTTTTTATATATTTTATATATCCGTAAGGACACTGTTTAGTTATATTTAAAAACAACTCTTTTTCAAGCGCTTTCACCACTCTCATATTTAATATATTCTGATAATGTTATTATAATGAGAATTAGTACTGTTGTTTTATATTGCATGATTTAACATTCCAGCAGCAGCTGCTGTTTTTCATGCTGTAATATCAGGCATTCCTCATCAGGAGCTATGCAGGGTAGCTTTTTGAAATTATTTTCTAATAGAGATATTGTCATTCAAGAATGTTTGGAAGATAATAACACTGGACTAGTGTGACAGAGGGAAATAGACAGTGTCTATTTCAAATGAGCTTAACCATGTGAAACCCCTGTGCATGCCTTGAGATAAGCACATGGTCCATTTCCAAGTTAAAAAGTTTCTCCTATGGGTTGATGAAGATCTCGAACCTATCCCAGGAACAGTCACTGGAGCGCATGTGGGCTGTAGTGGCATTTTGAAGTCACCAGTTTACCTCCCAGCATGTTTTTAGAATGTGGGAGGAAATTGAAGAACCCCACCGATGTACTATTTAGTGCAACAGCATGACACAAAACCTTTTAAACATAGCACCAGCAATACATGACAGATGGTGCTTGTAAGATCAAATACGTTGGTACATGTGTCTGCCTTTATTTGGTCCGCCTCTCAGTCTGCTCAGAAGACTTCATTTGCCCTCGTTTTCCGTGGAGCTCTTGCCTCAAGTTTGACAACCCCCTGACTTCTGTTGTACATTGGATATGGAAATGAGATCAAGCTCATGACCACTCTACCATCCCCACAGCAGCAGAAGGAGTGTGCAGCGTGTGAAAGTTAATGTGTATGGGAGAATTTGCTTGCTGTGCAGCACCAGGCCACTTGAGAGTGATGGATTAGGCTGTGGTCCTAGCCCTGGGTAGCAGCGCTCACTCCTTGCTGAATTAGAGCAGGCAGTGAAGGAGAGAAGCAGCCAGGCTTGACTGATGAACACTGCCCCAGGCCCTGTTCTTTCCTCTTCCATCTCATCCCTCTGCATGCTGCGGTAAGTGGGACTGTCCGGCTACAATAACGCTAGCACGCATAACAACAAGAAATGCCTCAATCAGTGGGATTAAGATGCAGGAGTGGAATATCTTCTGCCGTGCCTTGGAAAATATGACAACAGTGGATTTATACAGCGTTGAAATAGCAGTTCTCATGGTATATCATTGTAAGTATGAATTCACATTAGTGGTGATTAATATACTGATAAAAATGAGACAGGACGGCGCAGTGGTGCGGTGGTTAGCACTGTCACCTCACAGCAAGAAGGTCCTGGGTTCGATCCCCGGGTCACCCAGGGTGCCTTT
>JAQQZR010000036.1:4720447-4731544 GCA_030068235.1 Notoglanidium macrostoma | reverse complement strand
TTTGGTTGAGCAAAACTACAAAACTACAAACTACTGTTACCACCCTGAAGTTGAAGTTGATTATTTTCCCATAACAACACATCCCAGTTTTGTATTCCTCTTATACCGGAACGATTTCCCGTTTAATAATGTCTTTACTAATTAAAGACACAGCATACTTTTTATTTGTTGTTATTGCCCGGTCTTGGGTCAGGCCATTACAAAGCGAAAAAGAAACAAAATGAAATAAAATATTCATGCCCATTCCCAGAACTCAACAGACAACAGCTTTCACCACAACAATAGAGTTCATTTCATAACAGTCAAATTTTCCATAGAAAATAAGTAAAGAAATAGTAAAGGGAGTAAAGAAATAATATACAAAAGCAATGAAACATAAATTATAAGGAACTTATTACAAACCAAATGAAAAGAAAATGCAGTACATTCCCTAAATCCTTAACTTCCTTAGCATTCAGCTTGCTCCTATCTTTAATTATCACTACATAAAACTAGTCACGATGCAAGAGTATCATTCATGAGCTAGACAACATAATCTACCAGCTGAAGAGCAGACGAGCAGGTCCGTTCTGGCCTATCCAAAACTTGCAAAGTCTGGGAACGCGGAATGCCACAGAAACCAACACCAGACACCACAGCGCCCCCTACTTCCTGTCATGGTCTTCTCCATATAGAGAGCACCCCCAGCTAATAGCCAAGCATGATTCCAGCCTCTAGTTAAGAGAGCTCATGCAAACACATTGTGAGAGGAGAGAGCAACCAATCATTCTTTCGCATTTCAAAGAGGACCATGACCCCAGAGTCAAAACACTCTTCATACTCACATTTATTGTTGTAGAATGTCCATCGCTGTTGTTATCACTTACATTATAGCAGCTATAAACAGTCATTCCCTCATTTTTGCTTGTTATTGAAGGTCCACTATGGATTTAGGGGGCTCTATTATGAGAAATTTAATATAGTATTCATTAGTGTTTTTATTAGTAACTATGAATCGTGTTTCCGTAAGGCCTCTGTGAGCTCATGCATACCGATGGGGTGGATAGCTCTGTCCTCTGAGTGTGACATCGCACATGCAGCAGTTTGAAAAGATGCGCTCGGCTGGCTTCACGCAATAGCCCCGGTTGTTAGATGTCGTGTGATGGGGAGAACTGTCTGATGAGTGGGAATTGGACATGACTAAATTAGAAAATCCAAAAAAAAAAAGGTGAATGATCTTGGAAGTACGCTACGGCCGCCATATGCTCTAATAAATGCTTGGAAAGGGAGGGGTAAGGGAGGGGCATTCATTTGGTTGAATCATACATATTGGACACTTCAGACAAAAGAAAAAATACAGCTTGTCATGTTACCAAGAAAATGCAAAGTCCTCCATCCTTAATTTCCCCATGGTGGAAAACTTCAAGGAAAAGTTTTCCCTTGCCAGTTACAAAGCCCTGACACTGGAGACTCCTTCCAAAATTTGATAGAAGATTTTCTTTTTTCTCCTGCTATTCAAGATCTCTGTTACAAAGTGGATTTATTTTGCTATTATTTTAGTGTTTATCACAGTGATGGTGCCTAAAGTCTAATGAAATTTGTGTACTGATTGCACAGCTCCACTCAGCACATTACCGTTCCAGATCTATTTATATCCTCTCAGTCTCAGTCTCAGAAAGCCAAGCATACCAGTCTAACCAGAAATATGGCCGCCTGGATACTTCATCACTGTCTAAATGTAAAATAGTCGCACTGCTGAACACTCCTTTACCAAGAAACTGAATTGCAGCTCTGAGCTAAATGACAAATGCTTTAGAAACGGATGCCAACCTGCTCTTTTGCCTTTTCGTCCCATTTCCTAATGACTCTGAGCGGTCATGAGAGGTGCTGTAATGCGGCTTTCCCTTAATGTTGTTCAAAGAAAAACCAGAAGTGAATGAATCTGTTAGGACAGAGAGCATCCTGATAGAGCACAGCAGAGAGAGTAAGATGTAACGTGGCTTCGTGGAAAGAAGTTCTCACTCTCGAGTGATCAGATCAGATCATCAGCAGCAACTGTTACAAATGTTCTGTTCTATTGAGACCGAGGTGCTGATTTACTAACCAGGTTACAACTTTCATAGCAGAAAAATAACACAGCATGCCTGTTTTGCATGTTTGCTTTAATGAATATGTGATTTTGTGTGTTTGAAAGCCACTTTGGAAAGAATGATTGCTTTATAAATACACCAGAAGCGCATATATTAAATGGAAGCATCATTTTGTTAAAATGTCTTGAAATTGTCTCGGAATCGCAGATTTATGACTTCATATTGGTAATATGAAATATTTAATGTTTGCAACACATTCATATCAGTATTTATATAAATCTCTGTGGAAGTGTCTAAAGATATAGCTGTACAGAAACAAGACCAATAAACTGATAAAAAGTATGATGTGTTGTTATTTAATTAAGAAAAATTTTGCACTGGTAAACTGCTGTGGTATAAAACTTATTTTAGCATTATATAAATGGAAAATTTCAGGTAAAAACAGTAACCCCACTTTGTGCCAGGCTGCATACAAAGTACATATAAAACCTTTTAAACATTGTTCCCTTCCACTGTAATATCTTAATACATTTTTTGGTAAATTGTGTGTAACACAGTTTATTATGCTGTGGACTGCATGTTCCTGCTTCCTGTTCTGGCGCAGCTCTCTGCAATCAGCTCTCATTGCAGTGAAGACTGTGTCATTCTGAGTGTTCTTCATGTCATTTCTTTCCTGCCTTTAATGTCGCTGTATCTTTTAGTCAATCATCTTTTTGATATGCCGAGCACATTCCAGAAAGACTACCAGACACTATCTGTATTCTCGTGCCCTCCCCTCTGATTCTCCTAATCTCTGGGCTCAGGCTTTATTACCTGACACTAATTGCACTTTAGCTAAATACGCTAATTGTGAGATTGAGATTGGGTTTATTTCAGCGCCTGATTATGCTCAGGAGAAAAGAATGGAAGTGAGGAAAAGAGAAGAATGGACTTGTTATGTGTGGGATTTTGGGGCTCCGCCAAAGCAAATGGCTGACTATGATCTGAAAAGTAAAGAGAAGGATTCAGCTCATGACAAGGGTGATTGATGTTCCGAATAAAGTGGACAGTATGAGCACAGGAACCGTCTAGTAAATCATATCTGCTCAGCTTTGGTGCTATGATGACGGGGTTAGAGGATGGCTGACAGAATTTGTACATTTACACCTGTGTAGTAGATAAAGCTGTAACAGAGTGTACATGTTGATCACATGACCTGCTCTGCACTCACTTGCTCGACTTGCTATGACAATACGAGATCATGTGCCTTTTACGTAAACTCCGAGTTATAGGCTTTATGCTGGATTAAGGGATAGTAAAATAACTCTTTTTTTTTTTATCTCACCGCCTGACTCTCTCTCTCTCTCTCTCTCTCTCTCTCTCTCTCTCTCTCTCTCTCTCTCTCTCTCTATCTCTGTCTGTCTCTGTGTCTGCCTACAGCTGCAGGAGGTCACTTCCTCCTGGGGAACAACATCACCGTGGCGGTTCTGGGTGTCGTCATCCCTATAGGTAAGCCTTCACGCTTACTCAAGCACCACGCTTCCTTCTGCATGAGGTTCTCCTTCACGCCTGCAGGATCTCCTGCTTTTCTGTGTGATTCGCATGATCTAGTGACTCGAGTATCCGTTCATAATAAATCAGTATACGATTGTATGAGGCACGCATGTACTCTAAATGATGCATTATAATTGGTTAACTTAAGACTTAAGATATTTCTATATCTTATTTATCTACAGCTTATTATTCTATTTGTAATGTACTACGAAAAGGTACGATATATTATAATGCATTCATATAAAAGCGTCACACACAGGATTTTAATTCTTAATGAAAATGGATTATAGCAGTATTTATTTAAAAAATTGTTCATTTGGGGCATGATGAATGCTATTGCTAAAGAAATTCAGTCCCAGTTTGCGTACCGCATCATGATCTTAGATATTAAGTCAAGCATGTCACCAGGTAGTATAACTGTTTGAAATATTAAAGACTTTATAAAAATGATTTAGTACACACAGTCTATATACCTGTGTGGTTTTGGGATTTATAAAAATGTCCGTAATACAATATTGTGGGCTGTGGGCAGTGCATTAATAATAGGTGTAATAAATATAGCGATAAAGTGTAATGCATTTTCATTACTAATTATAACAATGTGTGTAATGGCTTATGAATGTGTCATAACATGTTATGAATGTATTTATAGGTCATTATAGATATGGCTTCTTTCCCTTCCTGCGCCACAAAGCCTTAGTGAATGTGCATGTCTGTGTGGCATCACTGGCTCTGATGCACCGTTTTTGTTTCAAACTCTTTGGGCATTTGCTGTATGGGTTCATAATAATATCCAAACGCTGACATCCTAATAATAGTTATTATTTTTAGTTAAACATATACTATTACTAATAGATCAGTATATCCTAATAATAATAGTTCAGTATATCCTAAAGGCTGGTTTATATCGATGCATGAATTTCAATGTCTCTAATTTCCCCAATAATAAATTGTTATCTTAATGTGCAAAAGCAGCATTGTTCATATACTCGTCTGCCTACCTTATAGAATTTTACTATTCATACACTGTGTAATAGGAAATCCAGTGTCAATGACGGACACAGTGTCACATGGCGCTATTCTGCCCACACCATTTACGTTGGTATTTCACCATGCTGACACATACTGATTAGGCACGTAATGATCATTACGTGCCTAATAATAATAATTTGTGTTGCTACAAATGGCTGTGGGATATGTGTAGCAGCCATCATGCAATCGTTTATGCATAGCTATAGTCAATTAATTAAACCCCTGATGTCACTAATCGAGTGCTTGTTATTTAACCACCTATTCTATTAGTAACGTTCTATTCAAAAATAGATTTCCTGACACAAAATTAAAAAAAAAAACAAAAAAAAACCAGACCTAATCCTTTTCGTTTCACTCCATGGTCTGGCCTTGTCACTTGTCTGTATCTCAGAGCAACGTTGATGTTGTTGACCTCCAGCAGCCAAAGCCAATACTCTTTATAGTTAGGTAATGTAATTTAAAGTAGGTGAAGAGTTGTTGACGGACTTTCCCCCCTCCCAGTGTTATATTTCCATTATTATATTAATGCCCGGTGAAGCAAAATCATTCCATGCCCAAATCAGCCTGTTAAATTTAGAGTAATTTTTTGTGCTACAAAATTACTTAACAATATTTGCATCTATCTTTAGTTTCAATAACTTCATTGATAATCATTTTAAATATCTAAGTATTTACACCCATACAGCATTTCAAGCCCAAAAGTTTGAGCCAGATGTGCTGAGCTGCTGTTACTCTGGACTGTGTGTCATGTGTGTGTGTCATGAAGCGCTGGCCTGTGTCCTCTGGCTGTGTTAACGCCCTCGCCGTGTGTCGGCTGTGTGTTAAACACATGCAGTTCCTATCCTTGCCACAGTGGTCCTCACCCTGGCGTGCACCGGAGGCTACCTGGTCTGGCGCAACTGGAGGCGGCGCAACACCAAGAGCATGAACTTCGACAACCCAGTGTACCGCAAGACCACCGAGGAAGACGACGACGAGATCCACATCGGCCACAGCGAACAGATCGGCCACATCTACCCAGCCGTGAGTGGAAGCGTCAGGCAGCCGTTCTTAGCCCTCCCTTTAGCGGGCGGCATCCCTGACCCTGCCGCTCACTGGTACTCAGGGGCGCCCATGCTGACCAGCACAAAGTGAAGACAGAAAAGCGCTTCACTGCGGGTTAAGTGAGATTAGGGCCGAGCAAGGTACGCCCTGATGGTGGAGGAGACGATGCTGCAGTACTACACGTACACACTCTCACGTTTCACACAAGCTCAACCCATCCATCATCCACCACAAATCAGTCATGATATTTTCTATTCCCACTTCACCACATACATTTTATTTCATATGTTTGTTAGAAGTGCATTGAAGTTTCCATGTGCATCATAGAGGCATCGCGGTCAGTTTCAGTTGGATTGTAGGCAGGTTTCCACTGAGGTTCTGGAACCTTCTGAGGAACTAAAGCATTTCTGGTTCTCTCCTGAATGCGAAAAAGGACTTTGAAAGTGTGTTTTGTCCTTTTGTGGTATTGTTTGGTCGAATAAATATGCCTTTAAACATCTGAATCAGTTTTGCCTTTTAAAAAATTCACAAAATTCAATCCAGCTACATTTTCATTCACCACTTGTTTACAAACAGGCATTTTTCAACGTCCCAATTTACCGGTCATGCCGCGGTACTTTGTTAAACAGTAAGCCTTCAGCAGTGTTCCAACCAAAAGTGCGGATTTATTTGAATAAACAGAGAAACGGGGTGTAAAAAAAAAAAGAACTCGGATATGAATAGTGATTCATTCTGTATTGTGTCGAGTTCAGTCAGGTGAGACCACAAAAAAGCATGAGCTGATAGAAAACAAATAGATCTGTTGTCTGGTATTTTTCATTAATAATGAAATATTTGTCACACCAGATATTTGCCTTGTTAATTTCTTTAGAACTCCAAAAACAACAAACAAATAAAAAAATGAAACTACCTAGCTAATCTTAGCATTCCTACCAAATTCACACCACACTGGGATCAAAAATAATACCCTGATTTTTACTCCAATCTCAGAGAATAAAATAGTGAAGTGAAAATCCATCATTTTAAAAATGGCTAGTAAGATGCCTGGTCTTTCTGTGTGTAACTAATCAGAGACGTTCAGTACAGACCGTAGTAATGTCGGCTCTAGTTTCTTCCAGCGGCAGTGCAGCCAAAGATTCTTCTTTTTCAGAAAGATTTGAGGGTTCCTGAGAAGGTTCCTGCTGTGGAAACACACATGACGTGTCTTGTTTGATGTTTAATTAGTAATACGTAGTGACCACGCAGTGCCCTCGCGATGTATTATTTGTTCACTATAGTTGAGTTAGGGATGAGTAATTAGCACTTTAAATGATGGACAATCTTTTTGAGGAGTCACCTGTGATGTTCTTTAGTGTCTTTGTGTACGTCACCGTGGATTTAAGCAGCGTCACTCTTCCTCGCCTGCATTCAGAATTTTACAGCTGAACAACAGAGCAAATAGACACGAGACGTCAGCTGATCACCTACTAGTGCTCTGTACAGAGCAGTCTGTCTCTCACACACACACACACACACACACACACACACACACACACACACACACACACACACTCTTCTCATCTTACTCTTTTCCCTTCTATTTCTTTAATGCTCTTCAACTTTCCGACCATTTTATTTGTTTGACTTCTTTCCTTATTTCTTATTTATCTTTCTTTCTTTCTTTCCAACTTCCATTATTTATTTAGTTGTTTGTATGTTTGTGTGATCACGAATTCAATGAGTTGATAAATGTATTTGTTTATTCATTTGTTTGTGTGTTTACGTACTAATCTACTTAATTAGGCAAGTTCTTTCCTTTTTCTTTCTTTCTGTATTTTATTTGGTTGTCATTATTTATGTAGTTGCTTCATTTCTTATATTCCCGCTTTCCTTCCTTCCTCCACTCGTCCCTTCCTTCCTTTCTTCCTTCCTATAATTCCTTTCTTTCTTCGTTAGATTGCGTAATTATTCATTTAGTTCATTTCTTATTTTTCTTTCTTTCTACTTTTCCGTCTTTAATTCCTTCCTTCCTTCCTTCCGTCTTTCCTTCCACCCTCCTCCCCTCCAGCTTTATGTGTAACCGTGTTTTCTGTGTGTTTTTATGTGCTCTGTGCAGCGCGTGGCGCTCAGTGTGGAGGATGACGGATTACCCTGAGGTTGTTTTCTCCTCCCCTCCCTCTCTCCATCCCTGTGTCCATCTATCCACTTGTTTGGGTCCCTTGGTCTGGTGGGGAGACTGCAGCACTGTACAGCGAGGCACAGAGAGAGCAGGACACACACACACACACACACACTTGCACAGGATTTGTCCTTTAGAAGCTATGTAACTCCCCTCACTGATTAGAGACTAACACTAACCTGTATGTCTTCTAGCTCTACTCTTTTTTACTGCATCTCCAGCAGGAGCTCTCGTAATTATTCCCCTTTAATCATGACTAACTTTATAGAACGCTGCTTCATTAAGTAGATGCTGAGTCATGTTATTGCTGGTGGGCTGAGGGAGCAGTGTGTGTGTGTGTGTGTGTGTGTGTGTGGCTAATCTGCTTTGTTAGCACTGGACTATTTTTAAGATGAAGCCTTTTTTGTGGAGCTGGAAAGCAAATAATTTATACCTATTGTAAATTCCCGGTGCAACACTACAGTATATTATGTGATGTCTGCAGGCAGGTCTTAGATGAAATAAGAAAGGTATCCTGCTGTATATAAAAAACACAGTAAATAAGATATAAATGGTCATGTCGTTCCTTGCAGCAGTCTTCTAGCTCCACATCAGCTGTATTTAGATGTCTTCCCTAGGTAACGGATTCAGAGAGAGTTTTAAGGATTTTAGGATTTGAGGTTAAAATTGTACACATGTGTCTTTCGAACACCAACAACAGGGCTTCCATGACCCAAAACCTGCCGCTCCTGAGCTCTTCCCGGTCTCAGCGTACACAGATAAACGTACACGTTCCTGTTCTTGCTCCTGAGGTCTATTCGTGTACACTCTCGGATCATTTAGCGTTCCTTGTCGCTGGAGTGGTTCCCTGGGCAGCAGGGGTGCAGGAAGGTGCTACATGGAGGAGTGCTGGAATTTCAAGCAGCGTACGTGTGGCAAACGCTATGACGTCACACCCGATAGTCAATCATATGAGGTCCGTACAGTACATTAAATTATAGTACAGCTTGGTTAAATTCTACGATCAGAAGGAGTTGATTAATTTTCTGTAAGAGCACAGATGTGTTTACGACTGTATCATGTACTGAAATCATCTTATGTAAGAAAGAAAATCACATTATCGTTGACATGGTGGCGGTTTCTGTATGCAGACCTTTATTTAAGTGTGAGTGCTTTGTAAAAGTCAGTACATTTCCCAGCACAAGACTTACTTCCTGTTATCACTTATGTTATAGCGGTTATATACAGTCATTCCCTGTCTTTCTCTCTCTATCTTTAAGTTAATTAGACGAAAAGGGTCTCTGTCCTTTCCGGACAGTCCATAATATTAACTGTAACTCTAAACAGTTAACCAGTGCGTTGTGCGGTTCATTAATATATAAAAAAATAATCATTATTGGCCAATTGCTGTGGTATAAGAAGGATTATAGAGCAGTTAGTTCTGGCTAATTAATTTGATTGGTCAGTGTTGATATAGCCACACTGGGACGTTTCACTGTGTGTATCACTCCATTCGTCTGTGTTCGCCACATAAAATCCCACTTCCTAGTTGGAAACGGTTACTACAGTAGTGTTAGTAACATCATCAGCAGACATGGCAAATGATACGGTTCTGCAGTATAACTTTTGACTTAAAATAAGATGAAAAGGAAGAGGGATGCCGGTTTTACCAGAAGCACCTTTAACGAGAATGTACAAATCAACATGAGCTAGCTAGCAGCTAACCGACATGCTATAAAGTGAGTGTGGCTTCCCAGTGACAAGGAAAGGCTTTTACTGAGAGTGTATGATTTTTATTCGTTGTTGGTTAAGACATAGTTTTGTTCTCTTTGTTTGAGCACAGTCCCACTTCTTCATTCTGCATCAGTTGTTAGCGTGTGTTCACTGAGCAGTTAGCTAGTTAGCCAGCTATGAACTGAGAATTTGTCAAGGATTAGGTTTGTCCAGCGATGAAACATCTACAACATATGAGCATATGCCGTTGAGAGGAAAAAACTGAACAGGATGGAGGTGTTAGGTAAGGCCATGTCCTGACCTGACTTCATACTAGTTTTCATTCATGCTGTGCTCGTCTTAGATCTCTGACGAACAAAAACAAATGAAATCTGATTCGACCGCTCAAACTTCAAAAACGAGTCACATGACCAAGTAATCAGATTTGAAACCGCGCACGGCCGTGAATTCCCTTTTTTGTTCCGAAATGAAAATGGGAACAGAAGCAAGGGGCATTTTGTTTTATTTTCGTTTGTTTCCGTGGCACCTGGAAAATCCTGCTGATTTTACTCAGAAGAAATGCGAAGACTGTTATATTTATTGCTTTTGACCAGATCTGTTTTGAACATCTAATCTCCTTTTTGCAACAAAAATGAGACGTTGACTGTTAATGTCTGAGTGATTAATTGTAGATCACAGGACACTATCAAATATTCATGAGATCATTGTTTGACACGGCAGTAAAAATTGTCGAGTTGATCGGAGCGCGTGGGCTTCCTGCACATATCCGGGTCCAGACTACAAGATTAATGAGCGCTCGTTTATTTCTGTAACACTCGTCCCAGCATGACCCAGACTCAGATATAATGAAGTCCTGTAGTCAAGAGATCTGAGTTGTACATCCAGAAATAGCTCTCGGTATTTATTCCTGAATAACACTTTTTGACGTCAGAGATCTGAGACCAGAAGAACATGAATAAGAAAATCTGCATGAGGTCCGGTCAGGAGATGATCTAGGTTTGATTACAAGAGGAATTTTTATTAGCTAATTGTTGAAATTCACATACATGGAAGGTATAAACCTAAAACATTTCTCAATAATTTCAGAGATTTTTTCCCCCGGACAATTTGAGCTGTGATTATTCCCGACTCCTGCGCTAGGCTAGGAGGATGGTGAAAAATGGAAGCGGCGTAGTGATTATGACAGACCCACTCTCATGCTATGGATATTGTTCCATTATCTGAAAGCTACCACTTACACGAATATCACATAGCGTCATTTAGCGATCTTACTTCCTTTCTTTTGAAATCAGATAAAAAATTTTTTTGTTAAAACATTAAGAAAAAGAGTAACCATTTTCTAAATCTAACCAGCTGCTTTTAAACAACCTGAGTAGCAAAAAGAGGCTAACTGGCAAGAAGAAAGAAAAATAAGCTAGAATAACTAAAATAAGCTAGCTGGCTAGCAGGATTGTAACACTGCACAACAAAGTTTCTGCTTCTTGAACACTGTTGGGTGTTTCTTATAGATTTTTGGGTGCTGATCACGAATATCACATCAAAATTTAC
>JAQQZR010000036.1:4698664-4716377 GCA_030068235.1 Notoglanidium macrostoma | reverse complement strand
GCCGAAATAGCTCAGTTGGGAGAGCGTTAGACTGAAGATCTAAAGGTCCCTGGTTCGATCCCGGGTTTCGGCAGCTGATGGTGGGTAACTTTTATATCCCAAACACTAGCATACCTAAGGTTCTGGGTTAAACCATCTCTCAAAAGATGATTTTTTATCATTATAACGACTGTTTCTGTAATTTATATTATATCCAAGCTGAGGAAATGCTCTGATGCTGTTCACATTAATGAGGCGCGATTTGCTTTCACACAGGGGAGAGGATTGTTCAGATCAGATCAGGGTCTGATCCCAAATGTAAAGAAGAAAACATTTGGGATTGAACCCTGACAATAAACAAGGGGTGATTAAACAGGAGCGATTTATTTACAGCTGAACACTGAATCACAATTCACAAACACACGCTTTCGTTTCAAACACAACTACTTAGATAACACTTCCGTTTTCTTAAAACAGCGTTTAAATTTTCAATTTTTATATTTAACACAGCTGGGCTTACATTAACCAAAACTAGCGGCTAACGCTAGCAAACACATCCAAATTACACCCTAATTCTCACGCATTTTTAGCTTTAAAATTATTACTTACAGCTAAATAAATTACACGAGAGTGAATTAAACTACATATCTCCAGTGCAACAGTTCAATACGACCTGTTTATTTGCGCGCTATTTACAGTTAGCCAGCTAAATCTAGCTGTTTCAGTCAGCGGTTGTTTTTTTAAACCTAACGCTGCATACTACACTAACCCGATAGATAGTATTCTATAATCACGCACGCGCATCCATTCGTATTTACTGTTTAGCACTATCTCAGCGTACTATTTAGTACAGTAGTAGTGATGGTGTTTTATAAATGCTATCTGGCTAACTAGAGGGGGGAAAAAAGTTTGCTAGGAAAGCCACCCAACTGAACAGGCTTTGCATTGGAGATGGAGGTATATTAACTCTGAGATAAATAAACAACTCAGAAAGCTCATGCTGCTGTGAAGCACCGAGAAACGACAGTTTTCTAGGTCTATTTGCTTTGTAAAGTGTTTATTTATAAGCGTGATTTCTTTCTTACCTCCGCCATTTTGTTTGATTATTGTGTGAACCTGTGAAGAAAGCAGCGGCAGCAGAAGAAGCCGCGCGCGCGCGCGCGCGGAATAGTTATTCAAAATAAAAGTCTGGCTCAGCAAAATAAATAAATAAATAAAAACAACGCACTTATAAATACTTTTGAACCAAACACTTTCAATTTACAAAGGGAGGCCAAACCCAAATGGACATTTTGTACCAAAAGGTATGTGTAAATTATTTATTTATTTTATTTTTAATTTATTTGTTTATTTATTTTAATGAGAGGAAATGATACGACATTTCATATTGCACATTTCCTTACTGTCTTTACAAGTGAACAAATTACCAGCACCAGTTACTGAAGTACACACTAGGCAGAGAACTCCATATGACTAAAGTATTAGTTACTCTAGGAAACTTCATAATAAAGCACTCTGCAAAAGAATTTGTCTCTGTGGAGAAAAACGACTAAATCCAACCAATGGAAAGCTGAGGTATTTTAATAACATATATGCAAGCTCGGTTTTGCACTGCTACAATCACTGAGCTCTTGTTGACAGGAAGAAAAAAAGATGCAGTAAAAAAAATGAACCATACAAACGAGGAAAAAATACAAATAGTAAATACAAGCTGTGTCCATGTTTCGATGCTTTCAGTGCTCTGTGAGGATCTTTAAAAAAACATGACCAAAAAGAAACACAAAATGAAGAAAGCCATCTCCAACATCCGTAAGCTTGAAAGCCGGGTATTCGTCTGAGGAAAACCAACCAAAAATATTCAACTGTGTGAAAATGTTTTAATGTCTGTGTGTCTTGCACGCTGGCAAAAATATACGGACTGGATACAGCCAAATTACAGAGGATTCCAGATGTATAACATCCAGATAGCACTGACTGAACTTGTCTTCACATTTGACTCGGTCAAAAAGTACCAATGATATTAACGCTGATGTATGAAGGACATACATCTTTTCTTTTTTCCTCTCATCACCCAAATGCAGCTCTAAAAACAATGGAAAATGTGAGTTTTCACTAACCTACAGTAAACGCTTCCACTTTGTTCATTACCAAAAAAGTACCTGTGACCTGTTTAAAGTGCAAGTATCACATTGTTCACTTTAGAATAAAACAGCACAGCAGAGTATGAAAAAAAAACAGGTTACTACATGTTCCTAGCAGGTGGAATGTCTACACAGACATTTCTAACTCTGAAGAAAAAAAAATCCCATAAAACTTATAAGCCTTCTACTAATATAAATGCTAACATTAAACAGCAAGAATATGGCACATTCATGGAAACAAATACCAAAATGGCATAATACTGCCATAAATGACAATACATATTGTTTAGCTTGATAAGAAAATATAAAAATTCAAGTTGACTGTAACCCAAAAACGTTTCAAAATACAGTCTAGATCTCCCATAAACATGTGTTTAAAAAAAGCTAATTCTGAGAGCTGAAGCTGGAGGACAAACAATCAACATGTCCAAAGTTTTTCTTTCTTTTGCAATGACATCATACCAGACTTGGCAGCTTGACGTGTCTTTTCTTGCTCAGTTCACAGGCGATGTTAGTACATCGGTCCTGACGTCTTTTGCTCCTCACATTCTGGGTCATTCAAAGTTAAAACACCAAACGATACGGTTTCCTCGAAGCCTTGAGCCGAAGCGCTGCTCATACAGCCACTTTCCCTTTCACCTCCAGCTTGTTGATGCTCTCGCCCTGTTTGTTGCTCTGCTCCTCCGTGAAGGTTATGTACGAGTACACCAGACTACCAGCAATACTGAGGAAACACGCATACGCACGATTAGCACAGCTGAAACGGGATGACAGAAACTGGCCATAAAGTTTAATAGCGTACCTGATGTTCAGACCTATGAAGTTAGTCCATGAGAAGATATAATCCCCTCCAAACACCATTCCAATATACGTCACTAATATATTCTGTAAACACAAGAAACAAAGAAGTGAATGACAAAATGTCAGGACACCCAAAATAAAATAAATAAATAAAATCAAATAAAAAAATAAATACATAAAAATGAAGCAAGCTTACTTTTAGACAGCCGACTATGGTAGTCGTTAACGCTGAGTTGTACTGAGTGCAGAGCATGGTGGAGTACATCAAGATGAAGCTAAAAAGCACAATCAAAGATGCGTTCAACATCACGTATATAAAAATGCATGTTTTCCAATCGTTACTTGTTTATATTCATTTACCCCATTATGCAAGACGTAATGAACTGTCCAACAAAGAGCGTATCTGACCAGCCCTCGTAATCCAGGGCCTAGAGGAGAGAGAGAGAGAGAGAGAGAGAGAGAGAGAGAGAGAGAGAGAGAAAGGGAGAGTGCGAGAGAGAGAAGGAGAGCGCGACAGAAAAAAGTAAGAGAGAGCAAGAGAGAGCACGTGAGAGAGAGAAAGAGAGAGAGCGCAAGAGAGAGAGAGAGAGAGAGAGACAGCGAGAGAGAGAGAGTGGGAGAGTGAGTAAGAGAGAGGGAGCGTGAGAGAGGAGAGAGAGAGAGAGAGGGAGAGAGAGGGAGCGAGAGAGAGAGAGTGAGAGAGAGCACGAGAGAGAAAGAGAGAGAGGGAAAGAGAGAGGGACAGGGAGAAAAATGTCACTTTTAGGGTGAATACTGCTTTCTGAAGGGTATTTGAGGTGGTATACAAATATCCAGAGATGTAGTAACAGCTTAAAGGAAATTGTCTAGTTTTGTATTTTACAGTAAGAAAAGGGTAAAACTATGAGAGTGACTCTACAGAGAAGAATTACTGAAGGAAAACCATGGCAGAAAGGCTGTAATCACCGAGAGTATTGTCTGGAATGTCAGTATTAATGTGTATGCTAGCTCAGCACACCTCCTGCATGGGGTAAGTGAGTACTACACCTGATTTACAGACTACAAACACAAGGCTGTGTTACAATTCAAATTTGAGACAATTTCATACTTAAAAGCCTTGAATTTGTGGTGAAATAGTTTTAAACAAATTACGACCTTGCAAAAGATATGAAAAAGCAACGGTTGATGTACACACAAGCCTCCTTCAGTAAACCTCACCACATTATGATGGGAGATTAGAGGACGAAGAATAAGGAAATAATCAGCTATTAATGACATAATCTAGGGCCAAGAATTGAAAGACAGTTCAATTGGAATTAGTTTGCACTTCCGTGTTGTGGCAACATCAAAACCAGTAATAGCAAAACTTCCTCAACTTCACGGTAGAACAAACATCGATGTAAGGCGGAGATAAAGAATCTCTTCCGCAAACTGACGCTGCTGCTTCAGAAGCCAAAATGATACAGCGGCGTGTTCTGCTCGGCGGAAATGAAAACCTGCAGGACAGGTGTGGGTAGAACCGGCTATTATAATAATGTAAATAAAATAGCTACTAACAGGTCGACAAATTCCAAAAAAAAAAAAAGAACAAAAACATAAGATGATGAAATCCTTTACATTAAGGTTCTTTTATCTGATATTATTTAATACCTTAGTTAACATGAACAAACTATGAACATCAGCATTAACAGGTAAGCTTTCCTAATTACTAAGTATTTATCTGGTAAACATATATATTTATTATTATATAGTGAATTAAAGTACATTATTTGGTGATAACCACTGGTAAAAAGTAAATACAGAGAAACTACACAGCTGAAATATTTTCAGTCTTATGAGTATTAAAGCTGTAGTTTCTCCGTTTATGACCTGTGTTTATTACCAAGTAATATACTATAATTTGTCATACATTTACCAGGTAAAGATTTACTAATTATAGTACTGTACAAGGAAGGGTTACTCAGTACACCATAATTAACATTACAAATGTAACTAATACTTGTATTCATTTGGTTTTTTTTTTTAATAATGTGTCAAATCAGCCAAATAATCAATGCCTGCACTAATCACTGGATTTTGTAGCATCCTTAAAGGTCCACTCTGTAGGATTTGACCATCTGAATGCCCTCTCTTTCCAAGAATGCATAAGAAAGTACGGTGGTCATCAGGTGCCTGTAGCGTACTTTCAAATATTTACATTCACACTCCCTTGCTTCGTCTGCGCTAAATTGTACGTATGATCCACCATTTTTCAAAATGAGATCTCAAACTTGTTAGCCAGCACCAGCAAACACTGATTCCTCTTCTTTCTTATCTTCCTTTCCTTTTCTTTGTCGTTCTTCTGGTGCTCCCGGATTCACGCTGCCACTTGTAAGAATGCAAAACGCAAAAGGTTTCTCTAGAGGTTTGTCCGTTCTGGGCTACTGTAGCTACACAACATGGCGGTTCTGTAGAGGTGGACCCGCTCCCTATGTAGATATAAAGGGCTCGTTCTAAACTTACGGAAAGACAAAGAAGTCACAGGTAATTATACACTAACGGGAACATACTTATCAATTCCATCAGTATATTATGGAATATACACTCGGTTTTTGCTAACAGATTAACTGCTTAAAATCCTACATAGTGGACCTTTTAGTAAAATTAAACACATGATGAAAAACAAACACCACCTTAATGAACATGTTTGCAGTTGCTAAATTCAGAACTTTGCAAGTGAAAATATTAGTTTGATATTAAGTGAATTTACTGAATACTGGAACATACTTAAGCCTCACTGCAAAAGGAAAAAAAAAAAATTCATAGCAAAGGGAAAATATCTTTCCTAATAAGTATTATTATTAGTAGTATAAGTATTAAATATTATTGTAAGTATTTCCTAATATAAGATTACTATAAACCAAATACAAGAAAGGTTATTAAATATTATATTTCTAGAATTAGGTATTTTTTTTTTAGAAATGTCAAACTTTATTCTTTCTTAATCTATTACCAAATAATTCGGCTTCTTACTCTAAATAAGTGCTTAAAATCAACAGAACACTATTTCAAGCTTAAAATTAGTAACAACATCTATAATCAGGTTTAATAATTTTATATTTGGCTTATTGCAATCTTATATTCAGAAATACTACATGAAAATGACTATTCAATGTATTTTCACTTGATGTCATTTGTTTGCAATGCGAGGCTTTACACCATGTTCCAATATTCAGTAAGTTTACAGTGAAGAGTTCAGGAGTTATTTTACAAACATGCAGTAATTAACACTTGGCTAATTTACATGGATTTCTGTTTAGTCTTGGCCAGAATAAACGTTAGTCAATTAGAGTTTATTTCGTTAACATTTTAACTCTTTTTTTTTTTTTTTTTTTGTGCGTAAACATTTGGGTCAATATATTTTATTCCTTTGTTAAAAATCACCTACGGTTTATAAATTAATGGTGTATTAATATTAACTAAATAAGGTTAATGATGTAAATCTTAACGTAAAGCAATACCATGATATTAATATAGAGTATCCTGCATGCGACCCTGCTTTAGTTTCAGTTCATGCACGTCTCCGTGAGCCACTACGTTCACCCCGTTTACCCGAGTGGGTATAATGGTGGCTTTGTGTACGAGCAGCTCGTGCTCCTCTGAGGGAAAGCGTGCTGAATAAACTGAAGCCTTGCTGTGAACACACAGAGCTGCATAAAATGAGCCATTCATGGGGCGTTTACCATGATTCGAGTCCTGAAATGGAACGGCTAGTCATGAAATATGCATTCAAGGTGAAACGTTAAACAGAATAAAATCTCTCAGCTATCTAGTTTTTCCACCCTTCGTGGAATTTCTTAGGAACGTCTTATCATGATATTCGAACGAAACAATTCAGGAGGGAATTTCTGTAAACGTAAACTGAAGGGAAAAAAAAAAAAAAAAGGAAACTCTGCACGTGAGAAGCAGGGGCGCAGATGGCGTGACTGAAGCTAGCAGATAGTTCTGGTGATGATGGATTGTTGATGGACGGCGTCAAACATTCATCTCTGGTTAATAGGGAAGTCCTTCAAGAGAAACTCTTCTACATTTTGACCTTTAAACAGTTTATATGAACTGCCACACATGTCTCAAGGTTCTCTCTATGTTCCAGCTTGCTTACCTTGTCCATGTCTCCAGTGACATGTGCCAAAAGGAGTGTAGGCAGGAACATAAATAAAGCGTTGTAATAGAGTAGACCATACTTTCCCAGCTCCTGAGGAGGGGCAGACGGGAAACAGACGCAGTTATTTATGGTACATTCCAGCATGCAGATGTCATGAATGCATTCCTCACATCTCTGTCTCTTTATTTGACACTCCCAAACTAAAAATACGCAGTCAGGACATCTGACTTACGGATCAACTTTTCTACGCACCATATAACACTAACCCTTCTGTCCACGTCTGCTTCTCATTCCCCAAGTTGGATCTTATCTCAATATCTGAAGTATAGAACTTCATAAAAACATTATACTTTTCAACACTTACAAAGGTTGAAAATTAACCTCACTGTGGAGCAAATCAATCCAAAACACGCCAAACCCCAGGTAAAAGGAGCGTTAGGAAGTTGGCACCCGGTATGACGAGAACGTGAATATAGGCATTTTGATTTGTTTGTGAGCGCAAAGTAAAAATGTATGCTTAAACAGTTTGAGAGAAATTAACTGTTAAAGGTCCGCTATGTAGGACTTCGGGGCAGAAGTGGAATGTAGTATGCATAAGTATGTTCTCATTAGTGTGAAATTATCTATACCTACAAATCGTTGTGTTTTTCGACGCTTAGAACGAGCGCTTTAGATCTACATATGGAGCGAGTCCTCTTGCACAGAGCCGCCATGCACCACTACAGTAGCCCAGAACGGACAAACCGAGAGAGAGCGCATTCCGCGTTTCACATTTTTACAAATGGTAGCATGAATCCAGGAAGGAAGCACTAGAAGGATGATAAAGAAGAAGGAAGAAGAGGGATCAGAGTTTGCTGGTGATGGTTAACAAATCTGAGAACCCAAATTTTGAAAAATGGTGGATCATACTTAATACTTATCAAGGAAGAAGCAAGGCAGTGTGAAAGTAAGTACTTGGACGTACGCTAAGGGAACCTGATGACCACCGTACGCTCTAATACACGCTTGGAAAGGGAGGGGTAAGAGAGGGGCATTCAGGTGTTAGAATCCTACAAAGTGGACCTTTAAATGTTTTGCATCATTTGTGCACGCAAAAAAAAAAAAAATCAACACGTGCTTCATTATTTCTTAAGTTACGTTTGGGGTTAGAGTTAGGGTTAATCGTTTAACAATTACTAAACCTTTAACAGTTAATTTCTCTCAAACTGTTGAGCATAAACTTTTCTTTTGTATGCAGTACTTTCATTCACGTTCTCATCATAGGGGGTGGCAACTTTACAGAGGGGATGAAAGGTTGTATGAAGCAGTATGTTGTCATGTAATACATGTTGTCATGTTGTAGCTGCTCCATCTAGACATGTCCTGATACGGAGTATTGGTTTAGGAGTTGTTACTGTCCAGTTTCACAAAAAAAAAGTTGTGTTTTTTTGCAAATACACACTCGATATGCAGATACGTGCTTCATATAGAAGACCAGGCCTCATTTCTGAACCATGTGTATAATTTGGTTCATAAACCATGAAAGTTTATTCAGCACAGAACACGATTTAACAAGTTCTTCTTTTGCATGAGGATGTGTGTAAATTGATACACACTCCAGACCAAGTGTACGCAGGAACCTTTATTGGTATAAAAGTGTATTCACAGGTACATCGATAATGACGCACTGTCATCCCGTCATATCATGTCAGCAACATATCATTTGGGACATAAAGAGTGACCGAGATATTCTGTACTTAATGATTTGGCACACGCAGCTTTGCACGAGGAGGAACATGTTAGTTGATCTTCTAGGGTTTTTAGCCAAGGGCACATTACAGTGAGAAAGTGGAGACTGGTTTGGCACTTCCTTAAATACTATGAGCCAAATAATCACTTTCATATTCAGTCATATCACTCATGCTGAAATTCGGTACATTTCTTAATAATACGACAACATTGAGGGACTTTCACACCACTGCATGCAGCCGAATACAAACATAGAGCATGCACACAAAATGTTAAAGACAAAACACTCTTACGTCATGTAATAGGATCTGAACCTCGTTGTGGGCGAAGATGACCTTTTTAAAAGGGAGTTTGTTTACCATATATGGCAATCTGTGGGGCGTTACTTTATGCAAATGAGTGTGGCTTGCACAAACAACAATTTAGATTGTGTGACGTTTATCAGCATCCATTAAGCACAGCAGTGGTATGCGTCATAAATGTCAATTTGGCAACGCGCATTGTGTAATCGGATCACAAGTGGACAGCTGAAACACATCGCTGTTTATACCGGTGTCTATCATCATACGCCTCCAAGTACACATTTAGTACACATTAGTATTTACACTACGAAAGATATGTGGTCAAAGGCTTCCCAGAACTCATCGGCAAATGGTTTGAACCGAACGCGTTTTGGTGGCCAAATACACTTTAGTACTTTAGTATTGAGTGCTGTCCACTTGTGATCTGATCAACCAAGGCACATTTTAATGCCAAGTCTTTGTAACGCATATTGGAGGTTATTATGCCAAATTTTAGAAAACACATTTTCATAAAAATAAAGATCAGGGGTTACATTTATGTTTTCTGGCCGTGTGTAAATCTAGCACGGTATATAATTAAGTGAAGTTTATTAGAAAGACAACTTTATTAGCCTCATTATAAAAATTATATCATTTCACTGAGTGGGAAAAGCCACGTTTCAATGTGCTTTGACATACTAGAACAGCAAACATGTTTAAATGAATGGAAACAAAGAACAGAGCCAGACTCCGAATACCGAAAAGCAAAAAGGCATCTTGTTGATGGCAAAAACGGCTGTCCATACACCAGTTCCCCCAAACCTCAAATATCAGGATTCCAAGTCCTCACTCGCTCTCTCTTCTGAGAACTCAAACTGTCAAGATGGCCAAAAAGCACATCTGTAGTGAACTCAGGACACAAGTTTTTTTGCTATCTTGATGCTTGATGCCTTCACACCTCTGATGTTTCTTAAGACAAAAGAAGCTTGTAGATATAACTGTAATACTGTAAGTTCATTAAACCCTACATCAGCATCACCAGAATTTATTATTAGGCTTAGGATTTGAGGTGCATCCACCATACAAGCCCCTGTATAAGCTGTTACTATGGAAACATTGATGTATTAATATAATGAATACACATTAATATAAGCTGTGTTTCGCAGCTGGCACTACTGTCATAGCTGCTGTCATAGAAAAATAATGAACACCTTCTGACCAATTCAAGAATCCCCCAGTGCTGTGGTACGTACGTGTGTAGGTTTCCAAAAAATCACAAACTCGTGTCCTGTTCTAGATGAGGCCCAGTACAGTATATTAAACAAAGTTCTCGCAAAATCGGTCATATATTAAGCATGACGCAAAAAATCTAAGTAAACTTCAGCTTTTCTGTAGAAGCCTGCGTTTAAGAAGTGAGCGCCGTTTCTCCAGGGCGTTGACCCCGTCTTACCTTAGAGTCCAGCTTCTGCTTCACAAAGGCTCCATTAGCAGCGGTTAAGACGTCATTCATTAAGATGAATACGTAGCCCTGTAGGTCAAACGACAGGTCGGCACTGGATAAAACAGATGTGAGACACACAGGCGTTAATTACAGCTCAGAGCCACTGTTGAGTGTTTTCAGAACATCAGTGACACACAGTAATAGAACCACTCAAACCCTTTCAGTACTACAGTCATCTACAGTGCTAAGCTGTTCTGCTGAATGCTTGAGTTAACTCAACCGCGTCAACAACGATTATACCCTCAACATCTTTATACTACAAATATACCTAGAAAGGTAACAAATCTACAAATGTTTTAACATTAATTAGGCAAATGACAAGGTACTGGAAGAGAATTATAGTGTGATAAGAAAAGCTTAAAAAGGTCCACTATGGACCTTTGGTACACGTGGCATTCACATGCCCCACCCTTACCCCTCCCTTTCCAAACGTGTATTAGAACGTACGATGGCTGTAGCGTGCCTCCAAGTACTTACGTTCATACTCCATTGCTTTTTCACGTGTTAAATAATAAATATGATCCTCCATTTTTGAAAATTTAGGGTTCTCAAACTGATTAGCCAGCACCAGCAAAGTAAAAATTCCCACACCGTATGTAGATATAAAGGGCTCTTTCTAAGCTTACGAACAGACAACGTTTTGTAGTTACTGGTAATTATACACTAACGCGAATATTAGTATCAGTATATTATGGATTATAAACCCTGTTCTGCTAATCGATACGCTCAAAATCCTACATAGCGGACTTTTAAATACATCCAAATACACACTGACATTTATTTTCATTTTTAAATACATTGTTGCTAAGAATTGTTTCATATTTTCCACGTTATTTTAACGCAGTTAATGGTTTCTATTATTTAATTCAATGTTAACTAAATAAATGGTTGGTTCCATATTTTCAGAGTGAGATTAACTGGCTGTTCATTTATCATACTGTAACTGTTTTATATTGCCCCAGAAGTAACGTATAGTGTGATTATTTCAGATCAGACAAGAGCTTCACCTTGCAGCAACAAAAGCCCCAAAGATCATCGTGAATACAGTGAGCTGAACAGGCCATGAGAATTTCTTCCTAAACAAACAGCAAACAAAAACATGATCATCATCACCATCACAGGGAAAACACATACATGACATCTTTAACTATAGAAATACTGGTTCTGTATTCACTGTGCTTATTTACTCACTTTAATAAGAAGCCTTCAGCAAGCATCGTGAAGAGAATGGAGAACCTCCTCAACACTGTAAACATTGGCAAACTGCAGATGGAGGAATAAAATGGAATCATTCATTAAATCCAGGATGCTGCAATACACGACACATCATATTCTACAGGATCTAGTTTCTCACAGCAACATTACAAAAGCCTTATTGTTAATTCAGTTTGCCTTTTTTTTTTTGCTCAGCTCTGATCTTTTTTGTCTTAATGACTCACATTTGGGTTTGTAAGCGTGAACAGACCTCTGCCCTGAAACGACCCGCACGTGCACAAGTCAACACGCACGCTTTACGTGCATCATGAACAACAAAAACCTGATATTTCCCAGTCGAAGCAGCAGAACAAGCTTTCATCACAGAGGATCTTATCCAACACCAGACGTTAAGGTGTCTCTGATATGATTGGGATTTGTGTGTTGACGCTCTTATTAAAAAATCATAACGTGAACACAGCCTTAGGGTAAGTCTGTAGAGGTGTAAAAGATCATACTTTAGCCTTTTTGTTCCAAACAGTCCGGTTACTTGATTGCCTACATATAGAAGAGGTAGAGGAAAGGTCTGAAACAGAAACAAAAATCAGTTTTGTAAATTAGTACCAAGAATCTCCCAGGAGTACAGTATTAACAGTGACGTTCTGGTTCACAAAACGTCTGAAATAATACGCGCCATGCCAGTGAGCGTGTTCCAGTGTCATACTTAGTCACGGTGTATGATCAGATGATTACCTCACCTATGACAGATTGAACCTCATTTGTGTCTATTAACATCTAGCATTCGTTTTTTTAAACCCTGTGAACGTTCCTTACTTCAGTGGCTTTCAGCTCCGTTGTGTCAGGCTGTGACTTCACTAAAATGTCGCAACTCTCTGCAGCTACACTTCCACAAAATCTGCACTGTCTGATCCGCTACCGTCATAAACACGTCACATCGTATCCTCGACTGTCACTCCTGGCAACTTTACCGTACATGACGGCTATCAAACACACAGAGCATGACACTGCTGACAGGAACTAAACAAAAGTATATTAGCATTTGTATTGCCAAAGCTTGGATACAAACTTTGGAAACAAGTCAGATAATAACTTTTAACATTAACTACAGAAATAAACAGATAAACAGAAACAAGTGTACATGCAACAGTACAATCAGTTTACCGGGGGTGGGGTGGGGTGCTCGCTGAGTCTGTACTTCGTCAAGGTGTTCCTCAGTTTTGGATCAGTCACCAAGCTCAGATAATCTGCCACGGTGAACTGTCTGTTTAAGGCCAGGTAACACTGCATTTTACTCTGGAGCTTAGTTTGGTTTTCCCAAAAGGCCAAATAGTTTATTTTCAGTGTCTGTGTGATTTGGTATATTCAAATTGGAATTGCTGATTTATTCTGGTCCTGAGTCTTCACAGTGTTAGTGTGTGTTAATGGAGTGTTAGTGTGAGTTAGTGTGTTTGTAGAACAGTGACTCAGGACCAGTTGGATGCGGGGACCGGTGTCTTTGTTCAGCTCTTGGTGCTGCAGAGCTTTATAATGATACGAGTGTGGGTCACTCTCTTTTAGGTGTTTCCAGAATTTGATTGCCCTTTTTTGTATTTTAATAATTAATGGGTATCGGCCTAATTCTGCCCTGCATGCGTTGTTTGTGGTGTTTCTGCGCACCTTTAGGATCATTTTGCAGAACTCCGCATGCAGGGTCTCAATTGGATGTTTTCCCATTTGTGAAATTGGTGTTGTGTAAGCGAGCACCACACTTCACTGCCATACATGGCGATTGGTTCAATCACTGATTCAAATATTTTAAGCCAAATTTTAATTGGGATTTCTACAGATGTTTGTTGTTTTATGGCATAGAAAGCTCTGCGTGATTTTTCTCTCAATTCACTCACTGCCAGGTTGAAATTGCCTGATGAACTCCAAGGTATGTGTAACTTTTAGAAATCTCAATTTCATGTGTGCCTAATCTAAATCTCTCCCTCTCTGTCTCTCTCCCTCTCTCCCTCCCTCCCGATTATTTGATCTTGTTTCTTTTTTGGGTTCCGTTATACACACCGAAACAGGCTTTTTAATAAAAAGATTGTTCACTCCTTTAATTTTCACAATTAGCTTGTGTGTTTTTAAATTGTCCATTACTACGGTGATATTTTCAGTCTAGGTAATCATACAAGAAAAACCTTAATGTTAATTAAAGACACTCTTCATAGTAGTCTTAGACTTGATTGTCTAAGTCTTCAAGTCTTAGACAATCTGTTTAACAAAAACCCATATTTTGAGACTCGTAATACACACGTTTATCTTTTATCGAGACCGTTTTTGCTTTTCCTATAAAGCTCCGCTGCACCAGCCTCACTGCAGCCTTTCTTACACCAAGAAAAGACCAACACCATTGACTTTCCATCAAATGGAATACCTGCTCTCAATATCAATATCTAATAAATCTTTCATGATCTGGGTCCAACTGCCTGCTGTGCTCGGAATATAAAAATCCCAGGGACCAATATTAACAATTTAATTACTTTGGAATGAAATTCTGAAATGACATTTTTTACTTTCCTCATGGTCTGTTGTCACTTTGGTTAGTGCTTTCCTACATTACCCACAATGCTTTTTAACTACCTGCCCTGGTACAGTCAGATTTAGGCTACACTTTAGCTTTAATGAGTCCTTTAGTTAACTTTCATGCTAATACCGCCGTCAGCGCCATCGTGCTCATGATCAGTGCAACCGCGCTGAACTCTGAGCCCAACAACATGACTTTAATCTGCACTGTAAAATGGGGAATTAGAAAAAGAAACTCGTGTTCTTTCATTATTAGAAGTGAGCAGTAAAGCCTGACCATGCTTAGACAGTGTGAACAAGCACTGTGTGTGTGTGTGTGTGTGTGTGTGTGTGTGTGTGTGTGTGTGTGTGTGCTCACCTTCCTGAGGATGTTGAGCTCCCACCCAGGGAAGGTGATCACCCGCAGAGCCTTTCCAGCCGACAGAACCAACACCGTGGCCAACATCTGTCATTAACACAGCAATACTGAGGACGTTTCATTACACCACCGACGACAGGACACAGAGCTAGTGGAAACGTGTCTTACCTGCCCGATGCCGAGACATATTGATGATGGAAACCTGTAAATGACAGGAATGTTTTAAAAAAAACACACTCAGATAGAACACTCATGCCCATTGTATTATTTGAAAGGCTTACGCTCCGCCCACTCAGCATAATGACATCATGTCCTACATGGCTGATGTTTCATCATATGTCAGTTTGTCATCATTATTCATATATGTCAGTTTCCTTAAAAAGAAGCCTATAAACCACAATAACTAGCTTGCAAACTAATTTAACCAAATTGTATTTTTTAAAACAGCTCTTCTCAAAAAAAAATTTTTTTTTTCCTCCATCCAGAAACACAAACGTTTTCTTTCAGGACGACCTGAAGTCATGAACTTTTCGTTCACTTCTTTTCCTAATTAAAAGGACATTACGGACAAATGACGAATATTGCTGGATTTTTTTTACTGAAAAAATAAAACAATAAATAGCACCGAGAGTCTCTTCACTCAACCATCCAGTAAAAAGCTACATTTTGGCTGTACATTTCATTTCATTTACACGATACCTCTTTTGCATAGATAACTGTACATTTGTGTAAGTCCTGAGGTCTATTCAAATTCCTACGAGGAAAAAAAAAACCTAAAAAGAGATTCTTATCATCTTTCCAGAGTTTCGAGAAAGCGATGTGATCAGATGGAAATAAAAAGGACTCTTCCGTTTACGTGTCTCCTCATCATTTTCACACACACTGTTCTCAGATCCGCCGAGTTCATTCAAACACACTACCAGGTTTACTACAAGCATACTGATACACAGTAATGTGCAAAACATCTTGCTGTAAAGCAAAGACGCCATCAAAAAAGAAAGAAATGAAACGTTTCTGCGGAAAAGATTACTATGAAGAGCAGTAAACTATAATGAACCGAGCCAAGTCAATTAGGGTTAGGAATCAAAAGCAGGTTCCAAATTAGAACCGGAATTAGAAAACGCCCATTTTTTGTTTTTGAATTTCGGTTCTGTTTATCAGGTACCCATAATCACTACTTTCGACAGTGAAAAAAGATCTGCTATAGTAAAACACTCATTCAGGAAGTAATACAGCATTTACGGATACATGAACACCATATTTTTATTTTGAAAAAGAAAACAGGGGGCTTTCATTGACATTTCTGAAGCTCCATGTTGTGACTGACGGAGCTGCTGAGGAGTTACAGTGTCTCGGGGAGTTATGGCAGAGCCCGAGTCGGTTCTCACTGGAAGAGACAGTAATTATGTTCACCAATGATGACAGTCCATCATGTTTGGATGTCGGTGACGGTCATGTTGATGCAAGACGTCAAAACAAAAATAAACAGCTTAAGAATAATATTAGCATCTTCGTGTTTATTGCTAACTAGGTAACCCTGTAGCAGTTCCTATCTAGCTAGCATCGACATAATCACTCACTAAACCGAACCTGAATATAAGATTCAGACAAAACCCAACCCTAAAGTCAATATTTGGTGTAACGCCACTTAATCCCAGGTACAATGTGTATAGTTTTATAAGTAATTGAGCTGGCGAGTTTTACCGAAGTGTCCGTCACAGTTCTTCTGGAGACTTCATTAAAGTTTTCCGTCTCAATAAAATTGGTCCGTTACAAAATATGTCGCTTTCTTTACGCACATTTTTCTATAACGTATTGCATTTAACATGTCGGAAATGTAATGCTCAGAAACCTAGAATCTTTGTTGTGCTGCCGTTAATGAGGAAATCAGACATCTCTAACAACAATTTGTACAAACAAAAGGTACCCAAGCCTTTACACAGTACTGTATATTTGGAAAGATGTACAGTTTGTACATCCCTAATGCCTTTAATCCATAATTATCCCTAATGCCAGGATCAGGCTATCCAATATTTTTGTTTTTCACGATGGTTACCATGTCACATTGCCACAACACGAGACCGGCAACACTACAAGTTTGACTCCACCCAATCATTCTCCAGGTCCTTGTGTGTCATCAGGGAGGAGGGACAAGAAACTGTCAATCATGGCTACAGAAGGAATGTCAAGGAACAAGTCAGAGTCGTTGTCAAACAAAATTCTAACACGCTAGACCTTTCATCAGGCTGTCGTTTGCCGTCTCAGATGCCACGATGCACACGTGCACTTTTGTACTTCTGTCTTCTCTTATATGTAGAACCTTGGTCCTGGAGAACCGTTGTCTCGTTTCACTATGTACTGTATCATCTGTATGTGGTTGAAATGACAATAAAAGCCACTTGAACTTGAACGTCGCTGTTCTTTGATAATGTCTCACTATAAGACCCGACGCTGGAAATCTTTCGGGCTGAAATCGTTAAGAGAAGACGTTTTCCTTTGGGTTAAACTGTAGGGTCGTGCTTTATAAAGTGCTTCAACAATTGCATCACAGGTTCCTAATCTTAGTCCTGGAGAACCCACAGTCTTACACATTACACCCTGGAGTTTTACCTTAGTGTTTTCCCTGCTCCTAGTACACCTGGTTTAACTAATCAGCTTATTACCAGCTCTTCCTGAGTTGAAGTTGGTGTGAAAACACCATGCAGGGCAGTGCAGGGCAGTTCAGGGCAGGACAGGGCAGGACAGGGCAGGAGCAGGGAAGGAGCAGGGAAGGAAAAGGCCAGGAAAAGGCCAGGAAAAGGCCAGGAGCAGGGCAGGAGCAGGGCAGGAGCAAGGCAGGAGCAGGGCAAGAAAGGGCAGGAGCAGAGCAAGAAAGGGCAGGAGCAGGGCAGGAGCAGAGCAGGAAAGGGCAGGAGCAGAGCAGGGCAGGAGCAGAGCAGGAAAGGGCAGGAGCAGAGCAAGAAAGGGCAGGAGCAGAGCAAGAAAGGGCAGGAGCAGGGCAGGAGCAGAGCAGGAAAGGGCAGGAGCAGAGCA
>JAQQZR010000036.1:4683619-4697021 GCA_030068235.1 Notoglanidium macrostoma | reverse complement strand
CAAGGAAAGGAATCACTTGAGTGTTGACTCATTGAAGGGGATCCTGTGCACCCAATACAACTTAAAGCATATGACATTCAAGGACTTTCATACTTATGTTATGAGCAATCCCCAGCTATTAGGAAAGATCCAGTCTTCAGGAAAATATGCCCAGCCACCTCAGGATGACTGAAAAGTGTCTAATCCAGGAGTTAATTTTTTCCTATTTTCTCATCATTTTTTTGTTTTCAAATCTGTGGCCTTATATAAGAAATGTGTTTTTAATTTTCATTAATGACAACATTGGCCAGAACAAGTTATCTTCTGAAAGATTTTGTAAAAAAGGCCTAGGGTCCACAATGTTCTTTAGGGCCAAAAAAACTCATCGATCAGATCACATTTGTATAATAAACCCCCCAAAAAAAAACAAAAACACATGTTCGCGCTAAGGTGTCCTCTTTTTTGAAAACCAAAATATGGTCACCTTAGCTTATAATTGAGCCTAGCTAGCTAGTAAAGTCAAATGCCTATAAGTAAGGAGGTAGCAACTGCAGTGTTTTTTAGATAGCTGGCTAGGTTTGCTAATGCTGAATAAGCACTTGCCAATTTAAAATATAGCTAAGCTATACATTTCAACTTGCTAACTAAGTTGTTAGTGTTAGCTAATATTACCTTTTGAATTTACTAGACTTGTCTTTACTAGTTAGCCAGGGTCACTAACTTGCTAGCTAATGTTGGGTGAACTTAGCACAGTAGCTATGTCAAAATACTGTGTTTTAGGTTTAGTTTGAATCTGTTAATCTTCGACCTCATTAAAATGAGGTCTTGTACTAAGCAAATGTTTCTTAGCAAATGTAATGTAAAAATGTTACGCTTTTAAATGATTAACATGTGACTTTTGGTTATTAACACTTGACTCATCCCCAGCCGTTAGTTGTAAAGGCCTATGAAGGAGAATTCCACCATTATGAAATAGTCTATCAAGAGAAGGGCACTACAAACATTCTGAATTGCTCAACGACTGTTACACAGTACACACTTCAGCTGCCCCTGGAGGTGACAGAGCTGAATGTCAGTGCTGTTACATCAGCAGGAAGTTCACCACCAGCTTCAGTGAGACTGACCTGTTCAGGTGAGACATTAAAAAAGATTAGATGACAGGATAGAATACATACAGCCTCAGACTTGTAGAGCTTAGACTGGTGTATATCCATTAAAAAAAAACTTATCAGTGTATATTTATCTCAGTATATCTTGAATAATGTTGTACTACACCTACAGTGGCTTAACGGCCACTGTTAAGTGGAAATTGACTTAACTGGGATTTTATGTCACGAATCTACACACAATAGCCCATAATGTTCCAATACCACTGTTGTATATGAAGAGGGTTGATAGAATTTCCTCCAAAAGTGTTATGCTGCCCTGTGATGTGGCGTGAGCAGTAGTTCAAAAGGATGCAGTTGGCTGGTTTCACAAGTCTTGGAGGAAGCACATGTTAGCCTTCATCTTCCCCGGTTGTAACTGTCTTATGATAGGACAGAGCTGGCTGGTGGGTGGGAATTGGCAGGTGACCAAATTGGAGAGGAAATGACAGAAAAAACTGTCAAAAAATCAGGTCATCCACCAGGTAAAGTATAAGTCAGAGAAGCATCCACCTAAGAGTGTGAATACTTATGCAACCATAAGTTTTATGCTTTTTTAAAATATGCATTATAATGATTTACCCTCCACATTATTGTCATGAGATATCTTGTGTAAATTCATGACACAAGCCCAATTAAGTGCACTTCAGTTCCATGTTAAAATTCTACGAAATGTGGAAAAGTTTAAGGGGGTGAATAATTATGCAAGGCACGATATTCCTGTATTATGTTTGAACTGGTCTGGTAGGCCACATAATGTGTAACAGTGTCATCATTGGTTTATTTGAATCATTTAATTGTCTGTTTCATATCGTGTTGAATCATTAGGTCACATCTGTCACCATATGGGTGTCATTTATGGTTATGTATTTAAGGAGCTATTCTGTGTTATTTTGTCATGAACTGAATCTAAGTCAAATTATAGGCTACTTTTTTAAGGTAGGCATTAATTAAATGAAAGCAATATCAAATTTTGTAAATTCAGCAGGCATACCATCTCCAGAAATAAACTCAAACCATGCACCAGGGGGCGGCATAAACCTTGTGTGGGATTCACCTCCCATCTCAAACAGGACTTCAGACCTAATGCTGGGTTTTGTAGTTCAATGGCAATGCACCCTGGTTCAAGCGCAGTGGAAGAGAATTGAAAAAAACTACAACTCCGTGTACATTCAGGGTAAGATAAATCCTCTAAAGCCAGCACACATCCCTAATAGTATCTTGAAATGTGCATTGACTGAGCTGGCAAGCTGCATATATGGTCTGATTAATGCATATGTAGAATCCACCATATGTATTCTTGTGTTTCTCATATGTTGATGCTGAAAAAACCTAATATTGTGAACTCCGTTTCAATATTTCAGCTACACAACCAACTCTTTGTAACATTTCGCTCTATGTTGAGAGCAGTGAAGGACTGTCATGTCCTTCTTTTAAACAAATCCATACAATCAAAGGTATGTTCATATATTTTTTTTTTTAATTGCATTTACAGAAACACCGCAGTGTTGAAGTATTGTGAAATTTCATAATCTTTATGTCTTTTATATTGTATTTTAAAGTTGTATAAACTGACAGCATATTATTAACGCAGAATAAAATAATTTAAAAGGATTAAAGAAACTAATATTTGCAGAAGTAGGTATTTTTAAAAAACTTTAATGTGTACAGTTTTTGTCAAGAAAAATAAATAAAAACAGTAATTAAAAGTAATTCACAATCAGAACAGAGATAAAACCCACAAAATTCCAAATAAATCATACATCATGGCTGTTTACATATACCACGGTAGTGAGCAACCCACTAATGTTACCTAGATTGCTAAAAAGTCAGGCCACAGAACAAAATTCAGATCAGATAGCAAAACAAGACCACAGATTAGATCCTAAAAACACACGCACCACAAATGACCAGAATTTTGTTCTCATACGCTGTCTGTTAGCTAGCTCACTAAAGTTAACCACCTAGCTTGCCACCACCAGATACACAAATAGCATGCTTAGGGATCATTGTAGAACCAACCTTTTACTATAAGAGCTTTAGGTAGGTAGCTAGCTGTCTTGCTATAGTGACCCTAAATAGTGATGCACAGACAGGAGCAAGTTAGAGCAAGTTAGTCGGCCGGCTGAAATTCTCTCTAACTAACAGACGAGCTCTTGTGCAAAAGAAGTTTCAATCTTTCACCTAGTACCCAGTAACTGACAGTCACAATGATGTCCATAATAAATGTTTTAGTCTCATAACATGTCTGCAGTGCACCAGTGGTGGCATTAATGTTTAGGCATACTTCTTAGTGTGCACTATGCGGTTTGGTGTACAGCCATGAATAGAGCTTTAATGTGCACTGATTTGCTACTCAGATTAATTCATGTGGTAGAGAAGGTTGCAACACAACCCACGTTCCAAGAGTTGCCTGCAATAGCAATTTTCGACCAGAGAGGGGGAAAGAGAGACATCTTATATTATATTCGGCAACTTTAAAAGGTTTAAGAGTGAAGTTATGAAGTTATGAAGTTTTGATTAGCTAAATCACGTGTGTTAAAATTGCTAAAACTGTTAGGCATTGGTAATGACTATGTATAAATACTATATGTAAGTATTAAAATACATCATTACAAATGTCTTCTAGATCCACTGGATGTTGGCAAACTGATCTAATTCAGAAAATTTTTAACTTTAACAAGCACGTTTGGCTGGTAGTGTACTTGTGAACTGGGGTAGATGTCGTGATGTGTGACAACACTATATGAAAGACTTACCAAACATAGACCTTATTATACATGTCATTTTGAGGTTCTGTGCTTCTGTGTGCTTGCGCACATGCAGTGTGTGTGGAGGAGGGGGGCAAAGGATTGTTGGGGAGGAAGTGTGATGTGGTGTACTGTTCCAACAAACGTGCATGTAAATATGCATGTTTATCATGCCACTTTGACTCATTATGTTGATATCAATGAATAAATAAGTAAATATTTGCTGTCCTGCCCTGCCTATAAAATTCCTATTAAATATGTAGGTGAAATTGAATCACACATGGATAATGGAAAGAGTTCACCTGCCTTTGGTGTTGCGACAAACCCACATTGCAACAGCAGGTTTTTCCACCATATACTGAGAAAGTTTACATCCACTTCCAGTAACCTGAATGTGTGAATCACCCGCCTGATGGCTTTACTGAGTAGTTATGTCTCATTTCAGCATAACAGTGTGAGAGAAAAAAATGGCTAGTGTAAAGACTGCTAGAACATTCCGTCTAACATGTCTGGGTGGTGGTAAAATTTTTATAAGTATAAAAAAATAAAATCTACTCTTTCACAGTCTGAAGAAATATCAAGGTCTTATTAGACAAAGTGAACTTGTTTGATATGTTGAATACAAACCTTTTCCAATCGCTGTGATTTCATAGGATGGAACAAAGTAAACTCTTAGTCAGTTGGACAGGCTGTGCCCTCACTGCAGTCGTTTTGGCGGACTGTCAATAAGCTGCTTTTTTTAACATGTGGTTTAACATGTAACAGGAAGTAGACGCACCAAACGGATGATGTGTCACTCTGTACAAAAGATCTGTTCCGGACAAGCCGTTAAACTTTAGAAGCTCACTGCCAAAAATGTCTGTAAGCATTCTGTTGTGTACTCATTCTACAAAAAAAAAAAAACCATACAGCAAAGATTAACTGTTATAGTCGAGTACTCTTAGAAGGTGTCAGTTTTGTGTCTCTGGGGTTCTGTATTCCCTGAGGTATATTGTGTGCAGAGCTCTAACCACTAGTACATTAAGCTCTCCTTAAATAGTTTGGTATTTTCAATTCCTGTACACACTTCCTAGGTAGCATAGTTGATAGTAGATAGTCTGTATGTATATAAGCCATCATGTGCTGTGTACTGATGCCTTCAACGAAAAGTAATAAGTGAAGCGAAGGGGAGTTGTAAAATAAGGAGGAGTATAACATTTCTGTGTAGGTGAAGCACTCATTTATGATTCAAATTATGATTATATATCACATATGTGAGTTGTTTCTTAAAAGAAATATAATTGCAGATGGCTGCAGTTCTGGAAGTAAACATACGTATTTTCAGCTTTATATTAATAGCCTTCTAAATTTTGAGTACTATTCATATTGGATTTCCCTTAGGTAATTTAGGAAGTACTCTTTTAAGGAGGACATCTGTAGCAATTATTACTGACTCACATAGGACAAACAATCTATATAGACATTACAAAGATAGGAGTGTCTTCAGGATGCTGTGACTGCCTCACATGTTTAATGCAAGCAAATTTTTTTTTACCTTTATTATAACCACTTGTTGCAAAGCTAAAGTGTTATGGTGCATTAGCAGCAGTGCGGGTGGAATTACAGTTCTCTGTTCTCAAAGGCTGTGGGTGGTGTGTGGGAGGAGGGGGAGTGATGGAAGCTACCACACCAGGATAGAAGTTGTATTTCAGTCTGTTGGTGTGGGCTTTTATAGCTCGTTATCTCTCCCCCAGCTGCAGAGGAACAAACAGGCTGTGTCCTGGGTGGGTTGGGTCCTTGCTAATGTTGCTAGCCTTCTTGTGCTGATGGCTAGTACATACAGTGTCCAGAGTTGGGAGCTCAGTTCCTATGATCTCCTGTGCCCTTTTGACTACTTGTACCAGGTGTTTCAGTTCAGTTTAGTAAGCAAACTGGTGGACTCTCATGGTTAAAGGGGATGATGGCTTTGATGTGGCAAAGCATGACACTTCATGGTAACTGGGGTTAAGGCAACTGGACAAGTGTCATTGAGGCATTTAACTGCACACCTTTTGTCTACAGGGACAATAGTGGTAGATTTAAGGCAGGTGGGGACTATAGCTGGTTGTAGGAAGAGATTAAAAATACTGGTGAACACCCCAGGCTATTGATCAACAAATGACTTCAGGGTCTGGCTTTATATCCTGACCGGTCCTGCATATGGTGATGTCTATTTTCATCAGAGTGGACCTCACCTGGCGATGCTGTAGGATGAGCACTTGTCCTCCTTGGGTGGGGTCATGTGAGATCCAGATCTACTGCCTTGGTCTTCAAAGTGGGCATACTGGTTCAGGGAGTCAGGATGTGCAGTGTTGTTGCTGATCTGTGGGGAGTTGCTTTTTTATGTTAGTGTGTTACAGCTTTGATGCCATGCTGCAGAGGTTATTGTTTCCAAAGTACCACTCAGTGCTCTGCTTGGAAGAACTTGCGTGTCCTGCACAGAGCCCTGACCTCAACCCTACTGAACACCTTAGGACTGATTTGGAACAACCTCAGGTCTCCTCACCCAACATCAGTTCCTTACCTCAATAATGCTCTTGTTGCTGAATAGAAAATTCCAACATCCATGCTCCAAAATCTAGTAATAAACCTTCTCAGAAGAGTGGAGGTTATTATAGCAGCAAAGGGGGGACTAAATCTGGAATGGGATGTTCAAAAAACAGGTGACCAAGTTCAGGTGACCACAAACTTTTGTCCATTATAACCAATATAAAATCTGTAATTGACTTTTCCTCTATTTACAGACACTGAAACAATATCCACAGATTTGAATAATGTCAACCATATTGTCTCTGGTGTAGAGATCTTAAAAGCGCAGCAAACTTCTGCACAAAAAACAAAAAGTAAGTCAGTTTTTTTTTTGTCTTTTATGAGGGATTTTTGGAGATTTAGCAACAATTATCAGTACCTTCTGTACTGATCCATTTATTAGTCATGTATAAAATGGGTCAAGAATAGTAATAATCATAATAGTAATAATAGTAATAAAAACCTTTTTGTACGCAAAGTTCTAAAAAGACAATTTAAGTGCAAGTCCTACAATGAACCCCCTACCCATACAGTCCACTACTCCATCACCATTTGCTTCTAACTTCACTCTAAACCATTTCCTGTTGAATATGTTCCTAATGTTCTACAGTATTTTATTCTACATATAAAGTAATGAATCATCTTCATAAGCTTAATAGTATCTTAAGATGAAAATAACATTTGCCACACAGTGCACAAAATAAAAGAAGTGCCTAGAATATAAGTCACACCCTTATTTAGCAACATCCAGGGAGCTGTCTAAAACTGCTGTGCATTAATGTAATGTTGCTTTAAACTTTACCACACAAATAATGTAATTCTGAGTTTTAACTTCCTGTTTCCAAGCTAAGTCAAACACAGCAAAAAAAACTTACATTCACAGCAAAAGCTACTTGATTTTGCTACCCAAGTTCACTAAGGTCAGCTACATTATGTATTTAAAATTAAGCACTTGCAAATTAGATATATTTTGGCTATTATATTGTGTAAATCAGTAGCCAAGTTTGATAAGTGCTAGCTAACATTAGTATAGCTATTATATTTTATATGTTAGCAAAGTACTTAAAATTGGGCTACATTATACTCATTACACCAAGCTAGTTAACAATATTCTAATGCTGCATGCTATATGTTGTGTAAAGCAGTAGACAAATAGCTAGCTAACAATACGCTAACTGGTCCTTATTGAAAAATATTGCAAGCAGCCCTACCAGATTGGTGGCTGTTGTGTGACAGAGATGCAGGATGGGAACTGGCAATAACTAAATTGGTGATGATAATCTATAGCTATTGCTATGTGCATTAATTTGTTTACGGTTCAGAACTATGTACTGAAACCAGGTAGCACCACATATCTGAATCTGAATAGAGTGAAAGTATTCTTCTTTATGTGTATAATCTTTAATGCCGCAATCTTAAGTCAATACGTCCATACAGTTACTTGCTAAAAAAAAGTCAAACAAATCCCTCTGTTCTTTTTCAGATGGACTGGTAGTTTGGATTTGCCTCTTAACCGCAGTTCCTATCATTATCATTGTGAATCTAATGTACATGAAATGTACAAGACAAAGGTAAGGCAAGGCAAGACAAATTTGTTCATATAGCACAAGTCATACATATACAGTAGGTCATTCAAAGTACTTTACAAAGCGATAAAGATAAGAAAATAATCAGTATAAGATGATTAAATAAAATGAAAGGTAATCCTAAAAGACAAGATTAATCATTAAGTGAAATAAAATAGATTGAAAGATGAGTTATGTGTGATGCTAAAAAGAGAGTTTAAAAGTGCTATGATAGTTTCTAGCATACTTACAGGCATAGAAGTATAAAAATGTTTTTCCTGTATTTAAAAGTGGCAACATTTGGGGCACATCTATGACCCCATTTACACTTGGTATTAAAATGCGTCTTGGGCGATCTGATCACAGCTGGATAGCGCTAAATACAAGTGTAAACGACCTCCAAGACGGATTCAAGACACATTTGCTCAAACCACTTGCCGAGGTGGCCTGGGACGCATTTAACCACATACCTTCTGTAGTGTAAACCCTATTGCGTCCCGATGCGTCCGCAACACGGACGTAACAGGAAAATATGTCATTAATACTAGACACGGAGGTTGTTTTGGTAACAGCGTGACACGCTAGAAAAAAAATGAAGAGGAGCACTGATGTACGTGGTTGGAGTGCAAGAAAATATTGAAGGTATGTTGCAGGTTTTATGTTTTAATATAATTTTGACCTTAAACCTTCTAGGAGAAGTGATGTAGGCAGTAACGAAATTTGAACAAAAGTAGTCAGCTGGACACCTCAGAGACGCATGAGAAACACAGGTGTAAACAGCGATGTGTCTCGGCAGTCCATTTGTGACCTGAATGCTCAAGATGCATTTTAAAACCAAATGTAAGCAGGTCCTAAGGTCTTCTAGGAGTTTGTATTGCAGCACGTTTCCTGAGTTTGGCATCTGGCCATGAAAAATCTCTTGTATAATCTATGTAGATAGTGTCTGCATAATTAAATGGTCATTTCCACAGGTTATTAAATGTGCAAACTTCCCAACTAATGCTTTTACCCTTACAGTATTGTATTAATGTGTTGTTTATTAGTTCTATACTTTGTAATTACTTAAACTTTTATTTGTAATTCTTTTTGTAGAATAAGGAAGGCGTGTGTGTCAATGGGACCCTCTTGGCTTTTTCAGAATTTACCTAAGCTTGGAAACAGCAATGCCATCAAATTACTGAAGGTACCTACATGTTCTACATGTTTCAAGCAGTCTTGTTGCTGTAAAATGTCTGTAATCTCACTTGCTAAGATTTCTTGCTAGGCTTGTTTTGAATCATGGAAATTTGCTAGTTTAATTAGCTATAAATCACTCTTCAAAAGTAATTTAGGGTTTTTCAGTTTCTAATTAAGGGTTCTATGCAGAAGCTTACATCAGAGAGGTCAACAAATTGACCCACTTAGGAAGCTAGGGACCTTTATCAAGGAACCCTTTTTTTTTTTAAATAATTTACCAATGTAATACTTTATTTAGGTTATGTGTTGATGTATTGCAAGATATAGTCTGAAGCCAGAAAAAATTTTATTCTGGATCTGAATAGTTTCATGTAGACACAAACTTTGCTTTACTTTGCCATTTCAACATCTCATACTACTGAATTTGTAGCAATTCCTGTGATTCATACAGTACATAAAAGTAGAAAGTTAAGAAATAGAGATATGGAGATTAAGAATAGACATATGGTTAACAGTTGTGTCTTTTCTTTCAGTTTTCTTTTGAAAAGAAAATGAACAAAATCCAGCCATATAACCCTTTTTGGTGTTTATATAATGTGAAGCTTTTGTAAAGGTGCTTGCACATTTGTATTTTTGGTATGTTCTCAACCACTACGGGCATGTAAAACCTATGTAAAGCGGTTGCAAGGCAAGCAGAATGTGACCACTTTTAAAAAGCATTGCTGCAGGGTGTTGTGTCACACCAGAGAGCGGCTTACAAAGTTTAAAAAAAAAAAAGAAAAAGTTCAACATTTTAAAGTTCAACGTTTCAGAAATAACACCATGTCGCATGTTGGGGGCAAGTGAGAAAGTACTGAGAACAAAGTAGTGGTGAAAAAGTGAATTTACATAGGTTACAAATATAAGGAGATTTACAGCATTTTACAGAATTAATCAAAACTTGTCTATTTTTGTGACAGTTCTATTGGTTGCATGCAGTTAAACTGTACAAGCAGCTCTTCTTCTCATGATTTTCTTTGGTGAAGAAAAACAACAACCTTATCACGAGGATCAAAGCAGTCTTTATTTAACCTTTGTTACTGCTAATCTCCATAGCAAACTAGACTACTTAAATAGCCAATACTAGCTTGGACTGGTAAGAGTATTGTTATGTTTTCAGTGAAAAGAAAAGTAAAAGGCTAGTGTGAAAGCAGGCAAAATGCTACAATTACAGCTTGGCCAAATAAAAACTTGGAATATCACTTCATTCAATATGGACTCAACTGCTTATGTCTTAGTTTACCAAAATGCTCAGTCCACTGTGTATTAGTGCATGCACATGATCAGTCTTGTTTTTGTTCTTAGGATGAGAGATGTGGTTCTGATCTGTGCTGGCAACCCGTGGACAGCGACCCACCCTTGTCGCCAGTTGAGGACTACAGTCCACCTGTGGAAAGGAAGGCCTTGTATCCCATTGTACACAAAGAAGTAACCACAGAGGAGATGACGGGTGTGCAAGAATGGACAGTCTGTCCTTATAAACCTCAAATCACAATTCAAGGAGCAGAAGCAGCATGTGAGGTAGCTGAGAAGGAAGAAGATGATCTTCCTTGGGTGGGATTGTCCTCACCTGTCTTCAATACGTTCGACCAACATTTTTTTCCAAGCCAAGAAATGCGTGCACCTCTGCCAAGCTGCTTGACTGTGGATGGAAGACCTGTATCTATGGATCTTGTTCATGGATTCCCCTTTTTTACTTCGTCTGTTTCAGATGGAAACATGTGGACAGATGGGAGGTTTGCAGAAACTGGGAATGGTGATCAGAACCAACACCAAAGCCAGATTGCGTTACCCAATGACCTGGTGGGGTGCTTGAGAGAGCCTTTTTTTTAATGACAGACCTCCTTTCCCAGTCCAGAGAAGTCTGCACACTCTACAGGTTGAAGAGCAGTTGCTCTAAAAAGTTCTACAAAAAATGTTCACATCTGTAACCGTGTGAAAGTTCTTGAGTGTGAAATTTCATGTTCCCCAACATCAGTCATGTGTAAGAAAATGCAAATTATATGGGAACTGAGATAACCACTTACATTTACTAGACCCTTTCATCCAAAGCTATTTGCAGTTGAGCTGAGCACGTGAGGGGTAAGGGTTTTTCTCAAGTGCCCAAAAGTAGCAGCTGGCCGAAGTTAACAGAACTTACAACCTTTCAATAAGGAGTCCAGAGCCGTAACCACTCAGCCACCACCATCCTGGATTTACATTTAAGTGCATCATTAACTCAAACCCGTGCCTTCTTTAAGGCAGGGGTTCTGAAAGTTTGCTCCAGTGACTTTTTTGCAGTATTGACTATCAAAACCCCACCATCACAACTTACAGTACATCTATTATTGAGTCCTTATTTTAAATAGCTTATTAACTGGTTTAACAGATCACTTGAATAGAATGGGTTTAAGCCAAGCCTCTGTAGCTCAAAAACGAGTAGGCCTACACTATAAAAGATTGTATGAACATATTTACACTAAAGCACGGTTAGATAGTTTAAAGTGACTTTGCTTAAGGTAGGATACATCTGAGCTGAAGGATCTTGCTCAAGTATCCACTCAAGGTACTTTGGTGGTGCTGAGATTTGATTATATGACCATTTCATCTGTGACACACAGCCTTAACCACTGAGCCACCACAACTAGCATGACCACTTTGCATTGATTCAATGCAATCTTTTAATGGTGTTAATTCAGTGTTTTTGAATCAGTGCAAGCTAGTTACAGTGTTGTTATGGTGGCATAATGGGTAAGCTGTTGACTATAGTGCACAAGGTTGTGTGTTCAAGTCCCCAAGCTGTTATAGTTGGGCAAGATCCTTGACCTTCAGCTCAACTGCACCAGACAATTGGCTTATGTGGGTTTTTTTTTATTGTACAGTACTTTAATGGCAACCCAAGTAAATTACCAGTAAATTACTGTAAAAAATGTACAGCAATCTTTTATACTGTATAAAGAAAGACAACTTGGTTGGTGTGTGTGTGTGTGAGTGTGAGTGTGTGTGTGACATTTAAGAATGAAAAGTTCTTTGACTCAATTAAATAGCTCAGAATAATCATAAAGAGCTTAATAATTGAATAGTTACTGTAGATTATGCTAATAAAATAAATCTGTACACAGAGGAAGTCTGTGTATTTTATTTTACAGTTAAATTTGTGAACTCCTAATGTCACTTGTATAAACAATAGTTGAACTGATTTTAAGCATTAATGTCTGTTTTACAAATAATTCATAGAGATACAATACTCCACACAAATGAATTAGAACTTTAAAGATTGTTAACAGGAGGAAGTACATGAATGACTTTTCAGGGTTTGTTTTTTTTTTTTTTTAATGAGGCAGCAGTTTTTCATCTGTTTCCCTGAAATCTAGCTTGTCAGTAACAGTGACATGCAAACAAGCTATCTGTTTATACAATACCAGATGAAGTTGATAGGGAATTATTTTGTTACTGAACTCATTGAGAGTGAAATGACATGAGAGGTTTGAAGAGACTGGAAACAGTAATCAGATAACATACCAATATCAGCCAGAGCTAACCAGTGACCCAGTGTGGTGGTTATGGCCTAGAGAGGTCCTTGAATGACATACTTCCCTCACCACATGAGTCAAAACTCTTCATTCACTGTGCACCAAAGAAATAGGATTGTATCTCTTCTGCACGACTGTAGATAACCTAATTTGGAAATAAGGCATTACGGTATAATGATGAAAGAATTCTATAACATACAATCTTAGAACTTGATGTCATGAAAAACAATTATATGAATTCAGACAAGTCAGGACAATGTAGTAGAACTGACTTCTATTTAATACCAAACAAATCATATGATGAATTGTATTGTATGAATTGTTATGAATTTGCAAGAGTATGACCATATTGGTTTTTCTTTACAGAATCTCTAGAACACTTTAAGTGCAATTCATATATATACTGTATATATATATATATATATATACACACACACTGCCTGTCCAAAAAAAGTCACACACTCTAATATTTCGTTGGACCGCCTTTAGCTTTGATTACGGCACGCAATCGCTGTGGCATCGGTTCGAAGTCACAACATTTATTTCTGTCCAGAGTTGCATTAATTTTTCGCCAAGATCTTGTAGAGATGATGGGACAGTCAGACCGCTGCACAAATTCTTCTCCAGCACATCCCAAAGATTCTCAATGGGGTTAAGGTCTGGACTCTGTGGTGGCCAATCCATGTGTG
>JAQQZR010000036.1:4660222-4673441 GCA_030068235.1 Notoglanidium macrostoma | reverse complement strand
CCCTGAGTGACCCGGGGATCGAACCCAGGACCTTCTTGCTGTGAGGCGACAGTGCTAACCACCACACCACCGTGCCGCCACTTTTTCTTATTTTTACTTAAAAAAAACAAACCACTTTTCTTATGTGGACCATCCAAATGTCCCCACATGGCCAAAATTGTCAGATCTTTCTATTCTTGTGAGGACATTTAATCCCCATAAGGTTATAAATATGTGGTATACACACACACACACACACACACACATGTAAGTACACATGCATGTGTAAAACACCTTATGGACTTTTTTGTCTTCATTTTCAGATCCACCCTCAGTTCCACATAACCTCACTTGCATTCAGGAAGGAGAATTTGGCAAAGTAAACTGCACATGGAAAACAGGAGTTGAAACGCACGTCAAGACCACATCACATCTACGGTCAGTAAAGATCTCTTTTTCTCAGAAAGACCTTTGAGTCAGTAGTTGACGCGATTCACGTCATGTATTCTCACTGAACAGGTTCACTGATCCGGTCACACACACGTACGCACTTTCATAACCCACTCAGTCTGTATTGTGTATCATTACTTACATGAGTTACGTTGTTTTGCAGGGTACAAGGGGCCCCTCCAGTACGTTATGAAAGTGTTGCAGTCCATGATGGGGCTCGTTCAGCCTTATTTCCTGTTTCAGACAGACAAAGCAACTTCTCTGTGTGGGTCCACGCAAATAACAGCCTTGGCTCTGCGAACTCCACTGTCCTCAGCTTCACGCTTAATGATATAGGTGCAGTAGTTTTAAAATAGTACTTTAGTCATTTTTAATTGTTGTGTCAGCTTGAAAACAAAAAAAAAACAAGATTGCTTAAATTAAGTAAGACTTTACTGAAGCGTGGTGTCCATACATACTCACGGGTTAATGGTTTTGAGGGTTGTTAAGTGCTTTAGTTTTCTTTTTCTTAGGGAATTGCTCTATTGCAGGGTTCGTGTCCCAGAGGACAGACCAAACCAAAGGACAACGTTTTTGAAAACTGTAGAGTTACATGAAACATACAGAAGTCCTTTATGATAACTGCGTATAATCATATAACTTATGATAACTATGATATAAGATATAAGGTTTACAAGCTATGCTAGGATGTCATGGCTTTATAGCTCACTTTGTGTAAGAATTACATATGGGAGAGGATTACATTTACAATTCCATCATGCGCTCCCCTGTGAGTTTATATCTGTCCATGCTGGGTCATGTTAATGCTTTTAGATCCATCCAGACTTGAGAGCTGCATCATGCAGGATATATGAAAATAACCATCAGTAAAACTAATACTGTCCTGATAAGGATATACCTGTCAGATAAGGGTTAATTGGAATATTAACAATAGTGTATAGACATGAAAGGCTTTTCTTGGTGCCATGGAGCCTAAGAACATATTCATAAGTAAAGTGTTATCGGTACATTTCTAATATCGATTTATAACTTTCTCAAGGATTTGCAGAATGATGCAATACTCAGCAATGAAGTAAGCAAAGAAGATGGACAAAAAGCAATATCGTACATTACATTTTCCAGTTTTAGGTAAAAATAAGGAACGACAGAAACCACGTAGAATCCCAGCTTATAGAGAACATTGGAACATTTAATATTGTTAAGAAACATAATCCTAATGTATTCTGTAAACAATTGCAAACAATAAAGTTTGCCCACACAAAGTTTTTTTTGCAAGAAACTCGTGGAATGTTATGTAAACATTGCAAAAAAAAAAAAATGTTCTCCAAACATCTTGACAATCTATTGAAAAGGTGTGGGAAGTTTTTAGGAGGAACGGTAGAGTACACTGTCGAACCTGAATGTTCAGAAAAGTAACCTAAAGCTGTAAGCTAGGATGAAAATATAGTATGTTCCAAGACTGACCCCATCTTCTGATGTTCTGTTCATGTACAGTGAAACCGCTGAGCCCCAAGATCATGAAGGTGGAATGCTGTTCAAGGCAATGCCAGCTCTATTCGGGCGAGACTCAGAACATTCAGCTGGTAGAGATCCGATACGAAGAAAAACAGGATAGCTGGAACACCGTCTCATTCAATGTACGTACACATGGAATATTGAAAAATATCAAAATAAATGTCCATTTCCATGTAAAATATCAACTTGAGATATCTTTTTACATCAGTTTTATTTATCCAATTTTCAAGTAATATGGTTTTACAGCAATTAGTGGTATGTTGTTTTTTGAGTTGTGTATATTCTAGTGAATGGGTTGCATAATAAGAAGTCATGATTGAGTCATTTAATAAATTTATCACAGCATTAGTTTCACATTAGTTTTTTTTATTACTGTATTTTTATTTTATTAAAGTGTGTTTTGCTGGGTAGGAAAGCTGTTTGGTTTTAAATGATATGTAGTTTCTACTGAAATAAATAAGACAAGTAAACAATATAGGAGATATACAGTCCTTCTGAAAGCACTGGAACAGCAAAAGCAGTTCTTTTGTTTTTGCTATACATTAAAGACATTTGGGTTTGAGTTCAAATCATGAATGTGAGATGATACATAGATCAGACCTTCAGCCTTCCTTTCCTGATATCTACATCTCCATGTATTAAACAACTTAGAACATGGCATCTTTTGTTTGAAAAAACATTGGAACACATGAATGTCCGGGGTTTCTTGTTGCCCAGGTGTGCCCTGCTAGATTGATTGTTTAAACAATTAATTGCTCTGAATGTCAATTGAGCCCTTGGTCGACTGTGAAGTCTGCATTTGTTGTTTAAAAGGATAAACCAACATTAAGACCAGAGAGGTGTCTATGGGAGAAAAGCCTTTTGAATCTGAGAAAAGAAGGAAAATCGATCAGAGCCATTGCAGAAGCATCGAGCATAGCCAATATAACAATTTGGAATGACCTGGAAAAGAAAGAAACCAAAACAGCAGTCAGTGACATCACCAACAACGTCCACAGTTCAAGAGTGACGGTATCACAATCCAATGTTTAAAGAAGACTTTAAGAGCAGAAACATAGAGTCCATACCACAAGATGCAAACCACTCATCAGCAGTAAGAATCACAGGGCCAGATAAGACTTTGCAATGAAATACAGAGATGAGCCACAAAAGATCTGGAACCAAAATTAACTTCTACCAAAGTGACAGAAAGACCGAAATGTGGAGAAAGTAAAGATCTGCTCATGATCCAGAACATACAAGCTCATCGATCAAGCATGGTGGAGGTAGTGTCAGGGCTTGGGCTTGCATGGCTGCTTCTGGACTGGGTTCGTTCATCTTTATTGAGTAGCAGCAGAATGAATTCAGAAGCCTACAGAAACATCCTGTCTGCTAATTTACAGAGTAATGCATCCGATCTAATTGGCGGGAACTTCATCATGTAGCAAGACAATGACCCAAAACACACTGCCAACACAACAAAGGACTTCATCAGGGGGAAAAGTGGAAGATCTCAGACCAAGTCCATTACCAGACCATAATCCAAGTGCATTTCATCTCCTGAAGAGGAGAACAACACCACCACCAACACCACCCACCCCCTCACGTGCCCATAGACAACCTATAGACAATACATTCCCTCACCTAACATCAGGGTGGTCTGCCACCAAAGGGGCCATTTTCTAAGTTGTTTAACAAATGATGTTGGATGTAAATATCAGCAAATTAAAGCTAAAATTATTATATTCATTCAGTAAAGAAAGCAACACATTACGGAAGAGGCAATAATGAAGGCTCCTGGGTTTCACATGCAAAAAAAAAAGCAAATGTGACAGTCAAAGTCTTCAGAAACTGTGGCAGATTCTCACATCAGTGCTAAATTTGTGTGAGGTTGTATACAGTGTTAGAAGGCAATTGGTTGGACCAACTTACTCCTCATGCTTCCTTACAATAGCTCAGTGTTAAATGCACTGACAAATGCACTGAAACATCCTGAATACTGAACTGCACGTTTTTCAAATATGAAGATCTACATTTAATGATAATTTTATCAGTTTAATTTACTGTTTGGACTGTATGGATCTGTCTTTAGTCTTTTTAGTCTAAGACATGAAAGCATTTACTGACTTGAAACAAATCCCGAAGAGAAGTACATTAAACCGCCGACTTACTGGCAGCCCACAAACCTACTGATCAGATGAGTCTGTAGATTACAAACCTTTTGTGGGCTGATTCAGAACTAGACAGATAAATGTCAAGGGGTTTTTGCAATCCTCATGGTGTGACACAACTGCCAGACCTTTTGCACTGTAAAAATGATTGGGAGCTGTTTCAATATTTCAGTTTGTTTATAATTTCCATGCAAACTTCAAAGGACAAAAATTGTTCCTGTGACCACATTTCCATTGTCAGTTTATAGACCAAAATATTTATGCAGTTTTAAATTGATCAGAAATGAAAACAACAAAAAAACAAAAAAGCCAGAGACAGTCATGACAATAATAGTGGTGTTACATCCTCTAGCTGTGGCGCTTTAAAGTGCAGAACTGCAGCAAAGAGGAAATGTGACTGAGAAACTGTTTCAAAACTAAACTGAAACTAAACTGAAAAGGTGTGTTTAATGTACCTTAGTTGCAGACTTGAGATGCAATATTTATAGGGCTGCGCTGCTGAATTTTTAACATCTGATTAGTCAGAAACTGCTGGTGAACTTTCTAGCTTTCTATTTAATAATTAATCTTCTAACAGCAGCTCTGATAGTAAGGCTGGCTGGGAAGCCAAATGCTTTATTGTGCTTACTGGAATATGTTATCATTTCTGCTACTTCACACATTCCTCATAACACTTCCGAATGTACTGGAATAGGAAATTAATCAACTTTAGGGTAGTAATTCTCTTTCGCATCAGGCCACATGACACCACCCTGCCACTGATTATTTTCTTTTATACTGCTTAGAACTTACTTAGACTTACTTTAAATTTCATCTGGTCTCAGAGATACACGATTTAATAAAACAAAACACACAATACCAAATCTAGTCCGATCCAAAATAAATTAGCTTTTGCACACATTTTAAAGTGTTCAAAATGTATCCTCCGGTTAAGTGATATAGTTGCATATTATCTTCAGATTTTCCTATTAACGCCATAGTCATGTGATGCACCGTACGTTGAGTGTAATCATCGAGCTGTATGATTCTGAAGAGTAATTTTGTATGATGGAAAGCATTTTTATCTCTCATCAGAACATCCGTTCGACAACAAGCTGGACTGTAACGTCGCTGAATCCGTACAGCACGTACACCTTCGAGGTCAGATGGAAACATGGCCCAACAAGAGGTCTGTGGAGTGAGTGGACGCAGATTGAGGGCACGACTGATGAAGAAGGTGGTGATTAAAACCATTCTGATTCTTTTAGTCAATTCACTGGATTATAACTCAAAGGTTACATTTACTTGACTCATTTAAAGCATAGCTGTTTTACTGATATACAGTACATGGTGAATTCTGACTGGGGAGCGTAATGGAAACAGACACAGAAACGTCTGATCGTGTCAGATAAGTGTTCATTCTAATGTAGGCTTTTGGCAGATTTTTTTTTTCTTCATCAGAAGCACAACTAAGTGCAGTGTCAGCATCACACATGGCGCTAGAGGTGGTGGTGGTGGAGATGCTTGTTCTGTCTTTTTAGATCGCTTGCATCAGAAAGAATTCTGGTACATGCATTTATGGTTTAAATATCAAATGATCATTACTTGGACTCCTGCAGCACTTGCTAGTTTCTAGTACAACAATAATAATAAAAATCGATGGTGGAGGATAGGCTCTAGATCCACTGTCCCCTGACCAAGTGAAAGTGGTTGTGGAAGATGAAAGAATATCAGGTCATCTAGAAAGCTGGTTTATGCTCACATTGGCAGGTTGCTTGGAGTCGTTCTTGCCTCCTGAAAAATAGCAGCTTGTAACCAAACCAAGCATAACCAAAGTAACACCGGTTCTACCTCTGCTTTCTGATTGCACTAGATAGTTTTCTAGCTTATGGTCTAGATTTATTAACAACACACATTAGCTTTCTCACTGTACAGCGTAACTACAGTATGGCAAGGATGATGCTTTGTGTTCCACACTGAATGTCTCTTATTTGTAACTCTCCTAAGTCAGCCAAAAAAATGTATACACACTTCAGGAGCACTTCTACACATAAATGTCTGGAAGCTCGTGAGCACGTCTTGTAATTGTAGAGGCCAAAGGTAACTTGTATTAATCTCGCGATGTCCGAATAAATTTAGTATTAAAATGTTTATACAAATTTTTAATATACATTTCTTTTGGCTGACTCTATAATTGTTCACTAACAAGGCACATTTTTCTGTCACGTTTTTGTCCTCCATGTTGGTTTTTCTCAGCAGCTCCTGGACCTGATAAAATAGCTTTTTGACATAACTTGCACATTTCTAAAAAGTTCACGTTTTTCCTACTTTTGGTGCGAATCGGGGTGGCACTTTCCAATCAATTACTTTTAAACCATACCCTGTTGGATAATATAAAAAATATATATATAGTCCAAACCAACATCAAGAATAAACATATCAAACCTTTTTTTTTTTTCTTTAGCTCCTGTGACAATGCTTGATGCATGGTATATCGAAAAACCCACACAAACCGTCAGCAAGTCGTTCCAGCTGTTCTGGAAGGCAAGTATTACAAACACATCCACACTGGCCATCACTTCACAATTAACTAAAGGTCAAACCACGATTGAGCAGTGACGTATATCCTGCTACTGTATCTGCATCCTAGTAACAACTCTGTTAAAGCAAAACTTAGAAGGCTTTCAAGTACCTGCTAAGAAAAAAAAAGCTTTAGAGGAAATCCTGACATGGACTGATGGCTGCTTTTACGACGTTAATGCTTTATGCAGGTATATGTATAATGAAAATGTATGGTATGTAATGTATAATGTAAGAAAATGTTATGTCTGTCACTGTTTGATTAGGAGCTGAACAAATCAGAAGCCAGAGGAAAGATTCTGCAGTACAACATAACCGTGATTGAACAGGGAATCAGCTACACGAATGCTGTTCTCGGAAACACAATCAACGTGTCCTGTTTTCCGTGCCACGTTTCCATTTCTGCTATGAACTCAAAAGGCCTGTCTCCTGCCCGACTCATTCAGCTGCAGCCTATAGGTAGGTGACATCATCAACACGCCATCCTCTGATTTCTTTTGTGTGCATTGCTTCTCTTGTTCTGTTTTGTGATAATTCGGTATACTTCTGTACTTTTTAAAGTGTATACATCTGCATGTGCATTAAGTACGTAATAAAACACTTTGGTGGACTTCTGAGTGGTGAAACAGAAAAGCCGGATCACGAGTTCAAATCCCAGGAGACACAGGGGGTGGGAGGAAAGGCATTAATGCATCTCCTCTGTCAATCACAGCAGCACTAACTAATCGTGGGCGTCTGGGAGATCACGTGTGCCTGAAATGGTGGCCCGTGCTTTCCTCCGAGTGTATATCGCTGCCCTACGATGCAGCTGTTTGAAAGGACGTGATTGGCTGGCTTGACGTGTCATGGAGGAGGCATGTGTTAGCCTTCACCCTCCCTGGTTTTTTGTTATCGCATGCATGCTGCAACGGAAAATATTCAATATTGAGCTAGTGTGATTCAACGTAATTATCACAACTTTCAATTTTTTATGAATGACGCATCATGACTTCTCACCCTTTTGTAGTTGCGCAATGGTGTGTAAACATCTAGGGGCAATCTTACTGAGAATATACAAATCACTTCTCTGGTATTCTTACTACTTTCACAGGATGTCAGTGTGGAAATATGTAAAAGACAGCCAATTCTGGTGAAAATTTGATCCGGAGGTCAGATCTCTAGTGGTGTTCAAGTCAGACATGTCTATTGGGACTGAAAGAGTGTTTTTTTTACTCTTATAAGGGCAGTAAAATATTTGTAGGCCTAAAGAGAGATAGTGCAATTCGAACAACACTCAGTACAACTCCTAAACAACTTAAAGAAACAAACTACAATGGACACAAATCCGGTACGTCAGGTTTGCAGATTAAGCCCATTTAACACCGGGAGTGACATTTCACAGCATATCTCAGTAGTCTGATAATCTTTTAGACTTTGATTATGTCGAGTATTTCTTATATAAGTTCCTGTTATTGATCTGCTACTATAGAAAAATGGATGAAAAAGAGTCTGTGATTTATTCTAATAACTATTGAGAAAGCTGCTGTTGTCGAAAAATTTATCCACGCCTTGTAACCAGATTAGAGAACTGAACAGCACTATGCTGTAAATGTATTGAAGATAGGTAGGTAGAACACTTCTGGATTTCAAGGAAACCTGAACAGGTTGTTGTACTGTTGTGGTTTTTCAGCTCTTCTTCCACACAACGTGTCACACACGTTGGTGAATAATCACAGTGTCGCCCTCTCCTGGCCGAAGCCTGACGGTGCAGACCGGATCACAGAGTTCTTAGTAGAGTGGTTTCCTGTGGGCCGGAAACAGCCACCTCAGTGGATCAGAGTGGAACGGCACCTGAACACAGCACATATTACTGGTCAGTATGTGTAGTAGGTGCTCTTCAGGATATCTGCAAAAAAGCACTAAACTGTGGTTTTAATGTAAAAATGCTTATCACGGTGCTTCCATTAGAGGACTTTTATACCTTAATGGAATATAGTCATATAGGAGTGTCTTTTTTTATGCGTTGTAAAACTGGGAAAAGGATCTAATATGTTACTGATTGGTATCGGATGCGATAACTGTTGCTGTCCAACATAGGAAGCCAAATGAAGCATGAAATGTTTTAGCAAATGAAGGAAAAACTTTAGATCCTTACGTAGTGGTTTTATGAGTGATAATAATGAATAGAAATAAAAGTGACTCAGAAACAAATTGAAGCATAAAACAAAGAAATAACAATATTATGGTAAATAATTTAATTTATATTAATGTTTTGTTAATTACTATTAAAATAATCACTTTACATGTTAGGAGGGCTGGATAAAAAAACAAACAAACAAAAAAAACAGTTTAGTAGACCAGTAACACGTCTTGACTCCTACTAAATGTGTTCATTTATCTGCATTTATATGAAAGGTACATCCTGAATGCACAAACGGATTGAACCTAGCCTGCATCTTCTACAAAATAGAACAGACCGCAAATCATTGCAAAAACAATCTACGCTGTCTAAATTGCGAAATCATTTTTACGCAAAAGAAATGTTATGTGAAAGTGCTTGCGTAACTATTCACCCATATTACTCTGATTATTTAATTTGGAAAGCAACATGGTTACAATGTCAAATTTGTACCTTGCTAATAAAGAATACATATCATTAGCACACAGCCATGACCTTTACTGCTCTATTTTGCCCCCTAGTGGAATAACAGAGACGAGATCTCTTGTCTGGTGGCTGGAAGTTTGACGTCTGCACAACACTTTCAATCATGGGACTTTAAACACATGTTTTTATTATAGTAAATAATAACTCTCTCATCTCTCTCTGTCTCTTTCTGTAATGTGTGGTGTGTTCAGGCTTGCAGCCTGCACAGTGCTATGAAGGTGCGGTGGTCTATCTATACTCATCCAGGACAATAAAAGCCATCTTCAACAGGATCTCTACCTGGCAGACAGGTGAGAGAGAGTTTCTCCTTTATTTGAACTGAATATTAAGTGAGACAGGCCTCTTAATAGCGGTGTCTTTGAACCCACAGCTCCACAACAGAATCCTGTGCCTAGCATCATTGTGAAGAGTGAACGCGTGGAGGTAAAATGGAGTGAGATCCCAGTGAAGAAGAGAGGAGGCTGTCTGGAACGCTACACCGTCTACCTGAAGGATTCAGCGGACAAAATTCAGAATTACAGTAAGAGACTCAACACCTATAGGATATAATGCTGTGTAATCGCATTGTGATTGGGCCTGTCAAGAAGCATTGATACGGTTATTTTTCCTGATTCCCAGACCCAGGATAAATCTGCATGTATCTGCATAAATTGCCATTATTAAAGTTTGTATAAGTTATTAAAGAAGAACTGTGTTGTAGGTGTCCCATACCCTCAGAGAGAGTGTACCATCAGTGGCCTGATGCTGGGACAGAAATACAGACTGTGGGTCACTGCCTGGACCAAAGCGGGAGAAAGTCCTTCAGGAAATGAGCGCCCGTTCAAACTTAAACCCTCCAGAGAAACAATAGGTAGGAAGAGATTATGTTCAAAATCCAAAGCATACTGTACACATTGTGTTTTTATATCTGTATCTATTTCTATATATCTATCCATATATATCTATCTATCTACCTATCTATCTATATATCTGTATATATACATAGACAGATAGGTAGATAGATCTCACTGGCTACTTTAATATGGTCAGACAGATTCGTGCTGACAGGAAGCCTGAATATATTAACTCAGTCACAACCATGGTGAACAGAAAAGCATCTCAGAATACACATCAAACCTCATGGCGCATGGGCTACAACAGCAGGAGACCATCTGGTTTTAATCTTTTTAGCCTCTCGTCCAAAATCAGATGGGATTGGCTCCAGCTCCCTGAGGGATAAGTGGTATAGATGATACATGGATAGTTGGCTGACTTGGCAAAATTGTGAATTAAGTTTATATGCTGTAACTTCAGGTCAATGCCAGTCCAACCCATTAATTTGGCCAACAAAAGGCAGCTTTATACTTGTATTATCAACATTTTCTACTTCCTTCCTCACATCATTCCTAACTGTCTTCCTTTGCCAGATGAGAAACCCCTGGCTCTGCTCATCTCAGTGGGAAGTGCTGTTTTCCTCATCTGTCTGTGTTTCCTGTGCTTATGTCAGTTCTCTTCAGTACAGAGAAGGTGAGAATGCAAGTAACAACAACCAAAACATGGTCAGGACACTCGAGTCCTTGCACACCATGTCTTCATGGAGATTACTTTGCTAATTTATTACAGTGAAGAGAACTTGTAATGCTATAGCATACAAAGGCATCTTGTATATCAATCTGTGCTTCAAACTTTGTGGAAACAGTTTGGGAAAGGCCCGTATATGGATGTGATGGTCAGGTGTCTGCATACCTTCATCCTTATGGTGTGTATAATAAAAGAAAACACACATTTTATTGAAGAAGCACTTTGTTGTTTATTTCATCTCGCAGGTTATCAGGATGTTGTCACTGCCTAATGCCGAGCATCGTCCCAGATCCTGCGAACAGCAAATGGGCAAAAGAGTGCGCAAGTGAGAAGGTACAGGCACAGTGAATACTCTATTTACACATATATAGCAGACATACTAGGGATTTAGTACCTGGTGAAGGCAGAAAGAGACATGCGGCCTCAATGGAGTAAAGAGTACAAATAGATTAGGGATAGGGTTACGAGATCTGTTCATGCCTCTATAATACACTCAATGTAGTTCCAGGTTCTAGTGCATCATTTACCACACTAGGGTCAGATCTTTCTAGCAAAATAGTATTAATTACTGATACATGAAAATATATATATATAAAAAAAAATAATGTGTAAGCACTGTTATAGTGCAGGAGATGTTCTGAAAGTCTGTATCTGATTATAAACTGAACTGTTTAATTATGGCATTAAGATAACCAACAGCTTGATGACAGCATGACCGTTACTGTGTGAGGAAAGCGCACTTAGCTAGCAAGGTTTTACTACAGTGTTGTACCACAGTCACTCCTTACACAACATGATATTTGCAGGAAGATTGGAAAACTAATTCTGGTGAAAGATATTTACGGTTTCTTAAAGATGTGTCAAAGTTATTTGATTAGTAACTAGTGCTAGTTTTGAAGCCATCTTAAGAGAAATTTTTTACAAATATTAAAATTTCAAATAAGGATCCAGACTTTTGGGACACCCTGTATGTTTTTGTTATAAAGTGAAAGGTAACACAATGGCATTACTGTATTGTATTGTATAGACAGTTGATCTCCAGTTCCTGATACTCAAAGGATTCGGTTAAAATACCTACAACGCTACAATGATTTATATCAGTTTGAGGTAGATATGATTCATTACGTCTAGATAAACTGATAATGGACCGATCTCAGGTTTGAGGTCAGACTCGAGGTAGCAATTACGGCAGTGATAACGGTGCCAAGCTCTCAGGTGAAGCTGTAACGTTTACAATTTGTGGCACTACAGCAAAAGACGAGACACTTGAAAATGCTTTTAAGCAGCAGTCAGACCGCAAAAAATTCACTCGGCGGAAATGGCAATTCTTTGAAAGGGAAAGGATGCAGAATGTGAAAGACGCGCATGTGCTTCTGGTAATAGTCACTTTCACTTTGTGCTGACTTGATGTGAAATTTAACCCTCGACAAGCTTAGAGTCTTGAGCCATTAGAAAACAAGTGGGCTCTTTTATAAGTAAAAAAAAAAAAAAAATGGAGGAGTTGCTTATTATTAAATAGTTCAGATCTCATCCAGTGAAATTCTTTTTGTAAAATCCAGGGTTTTTCTGTTTTCTCTACCTGCCTGCTGTTGGCAGTCTCTGCATTATAGCCACTTTTGGTAGTATTTCAGCTTTATGAGAGACTTTTGTGGGTGTTCAGTGTGGTCCAGCTTGCAGTAGCATTCCTCTTCTCCACACAGGGTGAGATGAAAATGCAGCTGCACCTCAGTGACTCCAGCATGAGTGAAGAGGAGCCGAATACGGTGGAGGTGGAGGAGTTTCCCCAGGAGAAATTACCTGACGACAAGACAATCTCCACCGAGGAAATACTACACCCGGTCAACCTGCAGGCCGAATCAGCGCCGTATCAAAGGAACATCACCAGCTCTTACCTCAAAAGCTTCTCCAGCGAGTCAAGCAGCTCAGACACCACCCAGGCCTCCAGGAGCACGGACATTACCGTGGACTACATTTCTACTCATGGAGTGATGAGTGGAGGAGAGGAAGAGGAGAACGAGGAGGATGGTGACGAGGAGCACGAGGCGTTTGACTTCTTCCCCTGTCCCAAGAGCCCCTTCCTGGAGCCGCTCATATCCATTGGAGGAAAACTGACTCTGGACTCGGTGAAAATAGACTGCAGTGATTTCTTAGATTGTGCATGAACCTCTGCAATGTGTAAATCTGTGTTAATGAATGTTAAGAAAATTGTCACGATGCATAAATGTCATCATGATTTTTCTTGAAAACAAAACTCTTTTTAAAGCAATTAACACTAACACAATCGATATGTTCATGTTAATTATGAAACATCACTCAATTCTATTAAAATATATAATGGGGGGGGAATCCTCTTCTCATCTCC
>JAQQZR010000036.1:4627420-4637420 GCA_030068235.1 Notoglanidium macrostoma | reverse complement strand
ACTTTAAAGGTTAAGTCTAGGACCCTTAAGGGCTTTTTGTTTTGTCCCTCTGGAAGAACCTTCAATGGTTATTTAAAGACTGTGTGATATTTCATTTATCTTTCTCTGCTGTCTGATAAAAGTGCTTACAAGAAAAAAGTACACATTCAAGCTGAAATGATACATTCTGAAAGTTCGAAAATGCTAAATTATTGTTCAGAATAATTCAGTCTGCATTACAATAAAACACAATAATAAATTACAAAATACAAATTAATCTCTGTGAAAACTATGATACACTTTATTTTGATTTAAAAAAGAGCCTGGATATTCTGTAATCTTCAATTACATGAAATGCAAGTATATGAAACAACATGTAACAACATGTCAATGTGTATCTTTTGAATAAATGTGCCATACATGTAAAAAAGCCCTGTGTGATCAAAATATGTTGGTGAAAAATAAGTCATTTTGTCCCAGACCAGGGCATTATGACCTCCACAGACCTTCTATTGCAACATAGATGTGATGGAGACTTTTTAAATAAACAGCAAAGTCATTTTTCTTCATACACTGTGCACTTTCCTATATAAAACACAATGATGAGTTGCCTTTTTTATCACTGTTATCCTGAACTCTTGATCTGAATGCTAAACTGCAATAAGGAAGTAACTGTACTAAAATAATATGGAAGGGAATTTCAAGGGGATGTCAGGGGGATTTCAATTTCAAGGGGATAACTGAATTATTATTATTATTATTACTATTATTATTATTATTATTATTATTATTTGCATCTGGCAGACAGGTTATCTGCAGAAGGCAAAAGGTTTACTCCTTTATCGATGAATTACATTATAATGTACAATGGAAGAGCCAACTTATACTACTGAAAGATTTTACAGGCCATAATATTAATGACATGTTTGTCTAGATAGTAATTTTAATGTGACCTGAATTATGAGCGAGACGTGAGTCACTGTGACATCGTTGCCAAGAGAAATAAACAGAGACTGTGTTTGTGAGCTTAATTATTAAACTTCATGAACCAGCTTTTGCAAGCACTGAAAGCACAGCAGGTACCAAATCACTGCTACATGACTATTATAATTAACCTTTTAATGAGTGTTTTTTCGTCGCTACAAAAATTTTGAATGAAATAAAGCCAAGTCTACAACGTGTAGTGTTATTACCTAGCCACTCGCAGCCATAAAGCTCGACACGCATACACACGTTCATGGAGTGGTCGATGACGGGCATGAAGCGCACATAGTGTGCAATGATGGGCGGCTCCAGGTCCTTCAGCACAATGTCATAGGCATTCCTGTTGCCCTCAATTACCTTGAACAGAAATCAACACAGCAGTTGATAATGAGATAAAAATTATATGAAGTACTTTATTATGATTAGCTGTAGTGCAGTTGCACGTAAGTGTATAATATATCAACAAGACAATGGCAAATTCAGAAAACATCAACATTAACTCAAAAGAGAAAGAGTGGGTTGAATTTGCCATTGTGTTTTTGGGCTTGCTGTTGTGTTTTTGGTTTTGCTGATACATTGATACATGATTCAAATACAACAAATTTGAAATGACAGGCCTCCTTATCAAAGGGGATACTATTCATGAAAAAGGTTGGGTTCTTAGTGAATAATGGATAAAATACTCACAGCTCTGTTTTGGACAGTGCTGAAGCCTATATAAAAATCCCTAGGTTGGAAAAACGATGTGCACAATTAACTCTATGCTAGCACTATGTGTGCGCTATGTATGTACCTCCTTTCCTTGCCGGTTGCGCCAGGAGATCCAGCGGCTGCCATCGCGACTGTACTTGAGCTTATAGGTCTGGGTAAACTCATTCCCGATGCCCCCCGCGTGTCGCCCTTGAGTGCCCACCAGGGTAATGAAGTGCAGAGAGCGAAGGTCAATCTGCAAGAACTCATTCATGTTCTCTGGGTCAGCTGTGCTTTCTGGACACCACGCACCATCCCCTTCCTCTGAGTCCAGTCTACAACGGTAGGCAAAAACACCCATAAGGAGGCTCAGGAAATTTAGCCCAAAGTGTCATACATGAAAATTTATGAATATGAAATATTGAGAATCAAATTATCACTCTGAGATTTTACAGTCTTACCTGCCATATTTTGCTGCTGTGGACTCAGACCACTGACTTGAAGCTGAAATATCGTCATCTTCGATCTGTCGTCCAGACATCCCTAGAGGGGATCGACACACACCTGTGGCGAATATAAAGGCCTAGTGTCATTACTCCTTGCACTGCAAGTTGCAATCATTCCAGATAAGGTAAAACATCTCTAACTGTAACACCTGCACGTGGACACGATGGACGAAAAGATGCAAGATGAATTTAAATGATAAAGACAAGATAAAGGTATTTTGTGTGGCTTCTTGAGAATGTAAATGTTGTTGAAGAGTTCTATGGTGATAAAAGTCTGAAACAGTGTTTCAGAACTGATTCAAATAGGTGTTTTGTCAAGTTCAGATATTCATGTTCTAGTTACCTAAGTTTCTTATTAAAATCTTATTAAATAAACTTTTCATGATTAACATTACTTCTCATATGGTCAGTTTATTAGTGAATTATCATTGGTGTATTGGAAATTAATCAGCACTGAAAATGGATCTCTAGCTAATTGTTAGTTAACAAGGTAAGCCTTTGCTCTCTGGAAGTAGTATCATTTTGTGGCCAAGCAACATTAACCTAGCTATCCGGGAACCAAATTCATCAACTTGTATTTAGTTGTGTTAGCTAGCTGGCAATAATACTGTTAACTAGCTAACTAACATTACTCAAAACATTATTTACAAACAATATTTAGTTATTTGGCAAATGTTGCTAGCTCGTTAACTAGTATTAACTGAAACACCAATTTAGTTAGCTAACTTAGCTGGCACGCATAAGTGTTGTTAGCTAGCTAACTGGCTTTTACCAAAACTCCAACTTGTAGGTAGCTAATTTACCTAGCAAGCAAGAGTGTTGGTGAGAGTTCTAAGAAAAATATGTTAGGTAAAACTGAAAATAAATGACACGACACATTTCAAGGTATGCTGTCATTAAATGAAGTTAGCTAACGTCAATCAATCTTTTGGTGTGTGTAAGATAGCATACATGATACCTAATAAAAAGAGTAAATTGCTTCCTACAGATTGCCTACACAGAAGGTGTGCTACAGTGAGGAGGAGCACTACAGAGATGGAGGTCTTTGTGAGTTCAAGGCATAATTCCTCTAATGTCTTTTGGTAAGAAGCTGTTTTGTTTCTTGAGAAGCAGCCTATATTTTCGGGCTGGATGATACTGTAGGTCTGCATAGTGAAATCAGAATTGCAATAATAATAAATGAATCAAGCATTTGAGTGCTAGCATGGGTTTAGTTGGAGCAGGAACTGGAGAAACACCCCTTTCTCCCACTAACATTGTGGTTACCCTACAGAAATATAGTTTAAAAATATATAGCATTCTTTTGGCTTGCACCCTTTGGAACAGTCACCAGACATCCTGGTTTGGCTTGAAACAACGGTCAGAGTCTCACATACCTCTTGTGTGGTCTTTACAAGGACACGATTAAAGTAAGCCCACCTCCTGAGAACATTTTCCTTCCCCCTTTTAGGGTTTTTTCTGTAATTTAATCCTGATACTACCAAGGTCGCTTGGTATGCTAGCTGTGAACTTTTATGAGCTAGAAACCGAATTTCATTACACATGGGACCCGTGTGCTCTAAAGACAAATGATGGCAAGTCTTTGAACAATATTATTACAATACAGAGTGGAGAAAGACGAGGAAGATTTATATAGCTTTACACTTCATTTCCATTTGTTTGGCTATGATTCGAGGCACCATAGCTGGATGGTATAGTCAAACACACATGCGGCAGGACGTACTAGATAGATGAATAGATGAAACACTGTGCTGACACTGCATTCGTTTCAGACTGTAATACACCAAGTCTAGATGTAGTCTGAGCTTTTATAGTGCTGACTGAATTAACTAAACTAATTCTTATTAGCATGAAGGTTATTAAAATCTCTTTAGCTCAAACTAACTTTCCTCACTCTTGAAAATACAAAGCTTATCTAAATAATGTTCATTTTAGTTACTGAGTAATAAAATGTGAATAAAATAAATATCTGAATGCCACAGTCCAGGAAAGTAACTCTCCCTGCCAGTAGGGGCCAGTGTCTCCAGAATTTGAATTAGTTGTACAATTACTATTTACTTCCTGGTTTTCTCACTATATATGTAAATGCTTTTCAGTTAATCTTTGCGTAGTCTTGCCATTTTCTCCAGGTGTCTAAATTCTGAACTGTTTTCCTTCATTGCCTAATTCTGTCTTTGTCCCCCTTTGCTATGGTGGTTTTAGTTACTTCAGAATCTACATTCTTTACTTATGTAATGTATTCCTGACTTAAACTATGGATGAACACCAAAATGCTTTTAGATCCAAAATTTTTAGGTCTTTGGTAGGTATATTTAGACATGAATGAGGTTATGATAAGCCCTCCATATAGTGCTGAACCTTGCTGTAACTGTTAACCCCTTCCATTTGGTGAACCTAATATTGTCTAGAGCTGTGTTTATTGCAATACACAACACTTCCTTTACTTCTGAGAGAAGTCCCCATAAATGGAGTTTAAAGCTAACAGAAACTGAAAATAAACTACAGAAATGAAATAAAAGGACAAAATAGAATCAATAAATAATAGAAATAAATGAAAACTAGACGTATTATGTAAAAAGTACATGCTTGGTTTATAATACTAAAACTGAAATCAAGGGGGAAAACCCATCAAGCTGAAAGTGCATGACAATCACAAGGAATAAAATTAAATGCAAATGAAACTAGCAAAGCCATTAGCAACTTAAGCTAAAACTGTATCAAAACAGCACAAAACTGAAATCATGAAATCACATTAACATCACAAGATTGTTATAAAAGTTTAGATGCTCAGATATGCTTGTGTGTGTATGTGCTGTAGTGCGTCATTGGCTTGACGTTAAAAGTTCACTCGGAAGTGCACGAGGCCTCTCCTAGCCCACATGGCCTCTCCATCACAACAGCAAACCTTTGTGCTCCTGCCAGCAACAGCAAGAAGAGTGGAGAAGGCCTTTTTGTATCCCTTTTCTTTTTCCGGCTCTCCTCCAAATGTTTGCTTAAAAAGTCAAGATGGGGGAAACCTCAGAGGCCCAGGACAAGCTAATACGGTCCAACATAAGCCAAATCCTCTAACAAAACCTTCTGGTAGATGGGACAGGGCTATGGCAAATGCTTCCACATGAGTCAAAGTTTGTGTTTCAGCACAACAGAGGTCATTGCTTTGTGAATTGTTAAATAAGCATAGAGGCAAAAGGCAGAGGTGTCTTTCCACACATACTTAAAATGGTGAGGCTCACAGTAGAGGAAAAAGTCAGCCTACAGACAAATTAAATGAAATCTGCTCACTCTGTTATGCTGCGGGGGCATTTATTTATTTTTCCTGGCATGATTTGGTGCCACTTGTCCCCAAGAAGGAAGAGTCACAGCAAGTTAATAAAGTTCTTCTGACTTCTTATCCCTTTTATCCTGTGATGAAACATTTCTATCCCGACCAGAGTGTTCTCTTCCAGGATGACTCCGCCCACATCCACAGGACGCGAGGGCTCACTGAATTGTTTGATGAGGATGAAAATGGTGTAAATCACCACTAGATCTCAACTCAGTCAAACAGCTAATAGAAATTTTGGTGCACTATGTCTACCACCATCATTCAAACACCAACTAAGGGAATATCTTTTGAAGGAACAGTGTTCTTTGCTCCAGTGCCGTTCCAGAGACTTGTAGAATTGATTCCAAGGCACACTGAGGCTGGATCGGAGGCTTACTAGGAGATGTAATAATGTTGTTTTCCCATGATTTGTCACCCATGTACAGATGGTTCATGTTAATTCAGAATCTACCGCTTTCCAATTACCACCTGTGTTTATATAATGTATTTATGAATTAAACTACAGTATAGAGGAATATCAACTGTATAAAGAAAACATGTATTTTTGTGCAAACATTAATTCAGTTTATAGTTTATCTGTTTTTATGCCTCTGAGATATTTTTAGTAGCATTCCCCAGGGTCCACGGTTCAATCCTGAGCTCTGTGCAGAATGGAAGGTGGAAGGTGGATTGGCTATGCTAAAATTGCCCCAGGGTGTGAATGTGCACGGGATTGGCTCAGGATCCACAACAACCCCGAGTAGGATAAAACAGTTACTCACGATGAAATCATTTTAGGGTTTTTTAGTAAATACAGGTACATTTCTCAAGACAGTTTTGGCCGAACACCAGAAATCGATCTATAATCTTAAGCACATCTAATTTAAAAGAAGAATAAAACACTCACAGAAAATTATAAAGGTGTTTATTCACCTGTAATCTGTAGTATAGGTGTGTTTACTCCGTATGTTTACCTGCCTGTGCTCTCTCTGACCTCTGAAGGACAAGGGAGTTGGTTGCAGCAGGAACCTTATCCAGGCCCTGAAGCAGTCAGAGTCATTTAGCTACTGAGGCTAAAAATAATCACACACTTCAGAGGTGGAAAAGTACAAATATTCTCTGGAGAGAAGGTTTAGAAATACCTCTCACTCTCTCTTTCTCTCTCCGTGATGGAGGAGGGGGTTATGTGCAGTTACTATTAGCTCCAAGTGTCCCTTTTTCTCCTACACACAGAGTGAGCCAGCTTTTTTTCATGCCCTCATTTTGTAAATGGCACATTTGTTTCACCATGTTTGCCGTCTAACCGCTGGCTCCAATGCCTCACACACACACACTAACATACTCAATGACTCAAGAGTTCACACAAGCCCGCACAGAAAATATACACACCCTCACCCTCACGAAAGGTCATGCGTCACTGATGGACAGTCATAAAATAAATAAAATCAAACAAATCTTGTTAGCAGGGTTTCAGTGGTATATAAGGTTACACTTTATGCTGCACATATTCAGCCTGCACTCGTTCTCTTAATGTTTCTCCATGGAGAAACTGAGGAAAAAGGGTATGGTATAACTGCACTGCTTGGGAATTTTAAAAAGGGGAAAGTTGGCGCTGGAGCATATCTCATAGCTAGCGCAATGCCTTTTTCCTGCTACTGGAAAAAAAAATATTCAGCAGTTTAATTTCAGGAGAATGTGGTGGAGTGCAGAGAGATTACAGCATACAGGAATCTGCCTCATATCGAAAGTATCTTTCAAACCAGTGGGAAAATCAGTTAGAATCATTCAAATTTGAGGCTCATAATCATTCAAAGGAAGAATTGGTGTAGCCACATGTTGAGAGATCCTAAATCTTTTAAACTGAGCTCCCTGGAGTCTGTGTGAGTTCATAATCCCCTGAAAGTCATGGGTAATGCCGTGAGGGAAAAAAACTTCACACCTTCTGACTGAGAAAAAAACATTCAAGTTGACCTCAGAGTTAGAGTTTTGGGAACTTTCGGACAGCCAACCCAACCAAACTCGGAAGTGAGGCGATTGACTATATAAACATGCCCTGTGTCCAGGAATAAAGTCTTATAATAGGAATTTTAGTTCATATTTCAGCAAATGAGACATTAAACTACCGGTTTTATTTTATAATTTGGGAGATGAGAGATAATGTTTAGCATGAACATGGGGCAGTGGTAGCTCAGTGGTTAAGACGTTGGCCTAGTGATTGGAAGGTTGTGAGCTCAAATCCCAGCACTCCCAATCTATCTCAGCTGGGCCCTTGAGCAAGGCCCTTAATGCTCAATTGTATAAATTCAAGAGATTCAAGATCCTTTATTTGTCACAAGCATAGTCATACAAATACAACACACAGTGAAATGTATCCTGAACCACTCCTTTTGACTGTGCAAATATACATAAACATAAGTTTATTTTAATTAAAAAAATCTGGACTTTTCTGGAACAAATAAAAATAAAAAAATTGTTAGAGATAAAATATGTAATATAGAAAATCTGAGGATTAGTAGCAATATGTAAATTGTGCAAATGGAATGTTAAAGTGCATTGTGCCATATTAGCATGCCAAACAGTGACCAGAGTAAAGTAAACGGTAATGTAAAACAGTGACCAGAGTAATGTAACCCGAGTGACCAGAGTAAAATAAACAGTATTGTAACAGTATGTACAGTGTAGCAGTGTGTGATGTATAATGAATCAGATGTGATATGAAATTATATGAGTGTTCTGAAATGTGACAAAGAATATGATATGAAGTCCTGTTCCAGGAAGTGAAATATATGTAAGTTGCTCTGGATAAGGTATAATGTAAATGTATATCCGCTCATGCTAGTGGAAAAAGTTGAAAAGAGAAACTAACAGAGCTCATCTTTGTGGTTAACATCTGTGCTCTTGAAACATTTTAGTGGTTGACATGGGAGCCTATCAGTCAGCAAGATTTTGCCTCTGACATGTCATGCACTCAGTATCACTTTTAATCCTCTAGATGTACAAAAGGTACCCAGGCAATGATGTGAACGTTGCTGCTCATGTTGCCGCTGTCTACACGAGTATAAGTATAAACCAGGCCTCTATAAGTTTACATCATTCAGTGCAGCTTGACACAGTGTTATGATTATGATACACAGTTTACATGGTGCTAATAGGAGGCCACAGGCTTCCATGACTTATTTTATGTAAAAAAAAATAACTAAAGAAGATCAACTTGTAAAAATCATGGTGTACTTCTCTGACTAACACACTTCTTCTTTATCCGTCTCTTTATTCCTTTCCTAACCTCTGCAACCACAGCTGTGAGAGTGAGGATTGCTCTTCTTCCTTGGAGTACGAGCTGCACAACAAGACTCTGGAAATCTCACAGTACCTCCGGAAAAAAGTAAAGAAAGCGAACCCGATTCAATGTACTTTCCTGTTGTCAAAATGTCTGGTATGCACTAGCCACAGACTCCAGCCTGATTGCTGAATCCACTGGGAACGGTCGAACTTTCTCTTCCTACATTAAATAATAAGCTCAAAGCAAGGTCACAGCTTCTCATCGCTCCCAGGAAACCGAGGTGCAGTCAAACACAGATTTTAAATACTGACTGATGGATCCTAAACTATTCGGAGCTTCTGTGGGACCACCAAACATCACCACTCAACAGCTGTGTACTATAATTATTTAGTACCCATCCATTAATGTTACATTTAATTATTTTCCATTTCTAACAACAACAAAAGTTCACAGTGGGTGGTAATTCAGGCCTCAGGATTTAACTTTTTCTAATACTCCTGAATTTATATGATTAGCTCATCCTCTGTTAATATACATAAAATAAAATCTGTTAAGAGTTACATTTATCCACTTAAAAAAGCACCAGAGGCTGTCTCAGTATTTCAGAGAACTTCTGGAAGCTCAGATTGTGATCTAACAAAACAAGCTCCAGGACATTGAACCTATTATGTCTAATTATGTGGTTTATTCAGGGAAGACTCCACCCTGAGACAGATTAAATATGTTTATATTCAAATATTTCTGATGTGCTTAAGAATTGTGGTGGTAATATATTAGTGAGTGCATTATTTTCATTTTTCCTGTGAAATAGCGTTTTTCAAATGTTGAAATTGGACACCATTAAAGATCAAACTTGAATTATAAAGATTAATATTCAAGTTGCTCAGGATGAATTAATCCTTGAAAGGAATAATATGGTATCTGGAAACCTTTAGACACAGAACCTGTGTATTAACCTTGCTAGCTAACATCTTAAGGCGTGTACTTATAAAGAAAATGCCTAGAATATGAGCCATATCCAAAACTCTACTGGTGACTGAGAGATAGTTTACTAGCCAGTCACTGTGAGCTAGTTCACTAGCTATTTACTGTGAGCTAATTTACTAGATAATTTCTGTGAGCTCGTTTACTACTTGCTGTGAGCTAATTTACTAACTAGCTAGCTACTTGCTGTGAGCTCATTTACTAACTAGCTAGCTACTTACTGTGAGCTCATTTACTAACTACTTGCTGTGAGCTAATTTACTAGCTAGCTAG
>JAQQZR010000036.1:4571742-4601974 GCA_030068235.1 Notoglanidium macrostoma | reverse complement strand
TGTAGTTGTGAGCTCTGTGTGTGTGTGTGTGTGTGTGTGTGTGTGTGAGAGAGAGAGAGAGAGAGAGAGAGAGAGAGACTATTTCTGTAATGGCTGTAGTGTGGTGGTGGTTATGCAGGCAGCGGCCAATCATAACCTCCCTTATAAACCCAGGCTGGAAAATCTTATTCCACTGAACTGCAGTTTGAGCTTCATATGCAAAAAAAAAAAAAACAAAAAAAAAAAACCCATACCTGTCGAACACCTATCTACACACACACGTTTGTCTTACAGTTCTTGTGAAGTCTTCCCATTGACAGAATTATTAATACAGCTAATTACCGCTATGTCTACACCAAAAATCTAACTCTTCCTTTAACCTCAGTAACCAGAAGGAACCATTTTGACTTTAGTACTTTTTTTTTTTTTTAATAAAAATTGCAATTTTTTTGTAAATAAGCATTGCCCTTGTAGGGACTAGACAAATATTGTCACAAGGTCAAACCTGTCAGATATTCCTATAATTGTTGGGACATTGGTCCTCACCATGATATAGAACACCCTCTCTCACACACACACACACACACACACACAAAGATAAATGAAGACAGGAAATCACCTCTTTTCATAAACAGTTTAGAAAGTATTTATTTTCCTTTTTTTTTTTTTTTTAAATACTGACCACATTGTTACAGTATCTCTCTAATAAATTTGATTTGTCCCAGCTCTGTATGATTTGTTCATGAACAAGTTCATCAAGTGTTCAAGAAGTGTGCATTACTATCTGCCCTTCTTGGTATAAGGACAGAAGTAAGTGTACTGTGGAATGTGTGTGGCGCTGCAGAGGGCGCATCATCATTTACAAAGAGACTGAAGGTGTAGAATGTGGTATATAATAGCATCTGCTATTGAATTTCAGTTTCTCAGCATCTTGAGAAATGGCCACATGGTTCACGATATGAAAAAAAGGTTGCATAAAAATGCCCTGGTGCTGAGCTTACAGTTTAACCCATGTACCATTCTGATCACATTATATTACATTACATTACATTCATTTATTCTTAAAGTAAACAGTCATATAAATTATTAACTACCATGCATGTTCCTATTCTAGGACAAAACAAGTATTTATATAAAAATAAGTTTTGCAAAATAAATAGATTGATTTGGATTACATGAGGCCCCTGAAGGCTTCATTCCTTCATCTTATTGCACTAGAATGTCACATTTTCTCCCAGCCTGATAGGAAGAGGGAGGAAGGAGAGGAAAAACGGCTTCCATGTTGGTTTTCGGATGTCGAGCTCGCAGCTCACAGTCCGTTTTTCACACGCTCGTGGATTCCAGACTTGGAGATGACCAGTGGCGGGTGGAATTCTTTACCCTGCACCAGTTCCTCCAGTCCCTGTGAATCAACAACAACAACGTTCTGTTAAGTTCTTGCAAAGATTTGAAACCCTTAAACTCTCACGACGTACATTTCCCGTCTGTCACTACACACCTTACACCGGCATCACTGGAGTTACTTAGCAATATGCTTTAAGTTCACTGAATATCATTCAGGCAGCATTAGTATCACTATTAAATAACAAAAAAAAAAAATAGACCTGGACTTAAAGGGGTTAAGAAAAGGCAATTCACCCCAAACATGTTCCTCAGAAGCACTATGGCTTTCCAAACACTAAGCGTTGCGTAGTTGCAACATCAGATGTAAATTCTAGGTAACGGACAACTTGAGCACTTTGTTCATGAATGCTTTTGCTTACCTCTCCTCCATAGGACACAAGTGGAGAGATCTCACATTTGATTGGCAGGTCAGTTCCATCCTTCAGACTGTAAAATACAGACAGTTAAAATAATTTCAACTTAAAAAAAAAAAAAGAAGAAGTTAGTAAGTAGATAGTTGGAGCGAACACAAAGATCGGAGCACGCTGTGTAGAAAAGGATTCGTTGGTTATTGGAAAGCCCATTGCACTCATGACTGAGAGAATGGTATCAGGGTGGACAAATCATTAATTCATTACCTAGCCCACTTGGCAGAAGCTCCAGTGTGCTGATCTGTCCTATATGAATCTTCAGTTAAGCACTAACAAGCTATGAGCTGTTGTGTTCAAGATGTTTTTAGCAGGTTTCTGGAGTCTAACTGGAGTCTTAAAATGCATGTTGTTCTAGCATTAGAGCTTTAGTGCTGCACTTGACTGTATTCGTTTCCACATCTCTTCGCCTGATTCTGAAAAGACCGTCTATGAATCGGTGTAAATCGACACGTCTAGTAATAATGAGACTAGATCAAGTGCATAACTTTAACCTTATGAACCGATTGGATGTGTGTGTTACATATAAACATGCATATCGAAGGTGTTTTAGTTCGTGAAAGTCATTATGGAGTAGCATTTTCTTTCTCTGGTGATGGCTAGATAAGCAGCCTACAAATAATAGAAATTTAAAATAAAATAAATAAATAAATAAATAAATAGTCCAGACATATAGTTTGCTAGTCCTGGTGCGGGCTAGTGATTTGTCCACCTGTGAATATTCAGAGGGATTAACACAAGAACACTGATTTCACGGTATGCAATTCCAGTCATCCACTCTACTGCTGATTAAAAAGATTATTATGCCATCATTAAATGATTAAGAGATCAGGAAAGAGAACTTGATTAAGAGCAAGATTGCACCATTCTGTTATAGTAGCGAATTAGCCAACACCGAGTGCCAAGCATGCCTGGCGCCCTCTTCCCAGCATGCGCCATTCTGCCTGTTAGCATCTACTGTCTACAGGAGAACAAGTCGCGGGCAGTAGGCTGAGAATACCAACCTTTACCGCACATCAGGAGAGCCGAGCTCGCTCCGCCTCCTGAGCTGGATTCTCTATCACCTACTGGCTGTTAAACTAATAAGGGAGAAGCGAAAAGCCCCATCACCATGCACTACCATAGAACCACAGAAATAGTTACTTCTGGCTGCCATCAGGTGTGAGTGCCCCTGCTGGTCCATGTCTAGAAATGTTACACAGGAAATAAAAGTGTGAAAAGGATGGCCTGAGCTGCAACATACTGGACATACAGTGAAAACAGAGTAAAGAGAAATGTGGCATTCAAATCGGTCATGATCTCTCCGAGTACAACACACGACCCTGCGGAGCTCCGAGGCTCACACGTCGGTTCGAATTCGTTCATTTCCTGTCCAAGATGTTAATTTCTAATTATTTCTTGCACAATAGGTTTGTATTTGTTGCACAAGAAGTTTTGGACTTGTTTAATTGTTGTCCAAAAAGTTTATCTGTTTATTTGTTGTTCAAGGTGTTCGTATTTGTTTATTTGTTGCACAACAGGTCTATATTTGTTTATTTCCTGTCCAAGATGTTTGTAATCTGTTTATGTCTTGTCCATGGTGGTTGTATTTGATTATTTGTTACACAATAGATTAGTCCTTGTTTATTTGTTGTACAAGGTGTTTGAATATTGTTGCACAATAGGTTTGTATTTGATGATTTGTTACTTGCTTGTTGAACTGTATCGCAACCTTGAGTTTGAGAAAGGTGTAATCTAATTGTAGTTGTTGTTAAAATTTCAGCGTAGGATGGGATCGGCTTATGATATTCATCATGTAACGGTGTTATTATTCGGTTTACGGCAATCGCTAGAATGATTTTAATTGAAATCAGACCCACAAAAAGAGCTGCTGTGTTCAACCATCAGGCAAACCTCACATCCACGCAAGTTCTCCAACGAGGACCGAATCAGTTTAATGTAAAAATATACCTAAATGGGATGTTTGTTCTTTAAAACAAGCAATCCATTTAGAAATATTTAGCAGCATATTTCAAATGGTATATGCCAAATCTGAATATATTATATCTGGAGATATTTTCATACTGTATCTACCATCTACCAGTCCTATCTATATGAAATCATGTATTTTTACAGGTTCTCCTGGTGGCTCGGGGGACATGTCTACACGTATGAGGTTACATTAGGAGTATAACGATTTCAGGAATTTATATCTGTGTATAATGGTATATTGTAATATAACCAATTAAGAAAAAAAAGGAGCACCGCGAGCGAGAGAGAGACATGTAATACGAGAGAGAGAGAGAGAGACATGAACAGAAGGTAAACAAGGAAACAGCTGTGATTATAACGCTCTCTCTAAACACACACACACACACACATACATGTTGCTCACCTGGGTATAGCAGGCACGCGGGTTCCGTTCTCGTCGATGAAATGACCGCCAGCGTTGAGGATCCAGCGGTGGTGCAGGGACATGAGGGCATGGCGTGCAGTCGTGGGATTGTCTTTCCCATCCTGACTGTCAGCATTCTTCAGCGGAGAAAACTCATCCTCTCTCAGCACCTCGTACACCACAAACCTCCTAAACCCCAGACACACACACACACGATGCTCACATGAAGAGATACAAGAAAAGTCCATTTCAGGAAAACGTTAGTGAGTGGTGTCGATGCAATATTGCGACCGTGTTAATTTCCAGCAACAGAAAGTTTTCCTTTAGCGTGTATATTTGTGAAGGCACGGCACTACAAAGAGAGCAGAGCATGAAGGACAGAGAAGGACATGCAGGACATATTTTCCTTCTGTATCTCTGCAGTATTTCTACCAACATCCTTTTATTTCACTCAGACAGGGTACAGGAAAGAGTGGTGAAAAAACAAATGGAACACACACACACACACACACACACACACACCCAAACACACACAAAAAAAAAAAAAAAGGCACTGACTTGGCAAACTGGAAGATGTCGAACACAAATTTTTCCATCTTGATTCCGTTGGGTTTGTCAGGGTTGACCTGCTCGCCTCGGGTGTTCATGAAGGGGATTTTCTTCTGAGCCACATGGTGCTGCAGCTGAGGCTCATGGGTACTGTGAGACAGAGTGTTGAAAAGGCAAATGAGAAAGACAAATATGGGAAAAGTGAAACATGTTCTTTCTATCAGAATATCATAGGAATTACAAATGAGAGTGCAGGCCTGGCAAAACCATCATGGGTTTAAAATACCAGACTAAAAGAGCAGATGTTCCTTTCTCGCCTTTACCTCATAGTTACGGTCTATTCTGTCCTGCTAATATTTACAAGATGGCAAACTGACTGGAAACAGCTCATAAAACTCCCGTTTAAAAATGGTAATGAGATATGTTGCCTAGCAACAAAATATACTCCGAATCTCATACTCATTCAATGAATTCAAAAGATACTTAATAATTAAAAAAAGCAACATATTGTGTAACAACTGAGAAGTTCGCTCACTTGACAACATCTTTGAGGAAGGAAAGGGTGAAAAAATGATTGGCCACGTTGCCGGAGTTGAACATGAGTCGACCGTCGGCGCTGCGCTTCTCGGCTGTCTCTATTGTGATTTCGCTGTACTCTACTACTTGGTACCGCCCATCGACCTTACAGACCACGCCCACTGCCTCAGTCGGATTGGTTTTCTCCACCACCTGCCAATGAAGAAACAACCAGGGATGAGTTATGCAAAAGCATCACATAAAGTGGGATAAATGTTCAAAAAATTTAACTCAATATGAACACTAAACACATCAGTGTTACTTTTAAACTTCACTATGCTGCTTTATCAGTAGCTAGGAAACCCATAGTTGAATAATATTTCATTAGTAAGAGAGAATTCATATTTTTTCCCCTTGAATCACTTAAGTCGAAACCAGGAACATTTTAAGAGAGAATTTTTATCCGTGTATGACACAACCAGGAAATCATTAGTCATAGCGCAACTCTTCCATTTCCTAAAGGCAAAACCGATACTTTTGTTTCATTAGCTATGTGTTTTGGTTACGTTTCATGTTTTACAGGACTAAAAAAATGTTTTTAAAAAATCTACATGTAAAATTCATCGGTCAGAAATATTGTAACGAAAAATTACGGTAGTAATCACAAAAATCGCCCGAGCATGGAGAACACTGAGGCTGCACTAAATGAATATTAGTTAATTACATTACTACAGAGAAAACCCAACTCATGACATGAAAAAAACAAAAATATGTCCACAATTTAAATAAAACCTGGTCACGATTTAATTAAATGAAGGAATGAATTACTAAAGCATGGCTACAATTAAACTAAAACAAGGGAATGAATAATTATAGGCATGAATTTATATATAAAAATGTATTTATTTATTTTTTCCTTTTCAAGCCATGAATTACCAACTAGTTACCATCCAGTGTATATTCACTTTTTGCGCATCAGTCCAAATATCCAGAATACACACATTTCTATAGCACTACAGCTCTGTCCTTTGGCTCAAAGGCGCATCTAGGAAACAAATGCTGTACGTTTTGTTCACGTCCTGACCTTGGAGTGTGACCGCGTTGTTCTTTTTGGCACCAAAGAAGAAAAGCCACCATTCAAACTGACTAAACGCTGAGTATTTGAAAGCAGCCTTAAACATGAGGAAACGGAATCGTAAATAGGTTCCAGCGAAGTTCACGTTATTCCAAAAGTATACTTCCTCTTCAGCCATACTGAGGCCACAGTGTCTTTGACTAGAAATTCCATCTTCTTCTCTCCATGCCTGGAGTCTGCATTAAATTAAAACAAGAGTAGAAGGGGGAAAAACACAATCCTTCTGGGAGTAACAAATTACAAGTTCTCGGTTGATGATGGGTTAGCATCAGAGGAGGAGACAGCCAGCTGAAGCCACGCTAACTGCATGGTTTACAAAATACAAAGGGTGGGTGGGTTCAAGTCATAAAGTGACTGTTTAATTACTAGTGCAAGTCTGGACCTAGGAGTCCTAAACATTTTAAACTCTAAACTTTTCTATCTGCCATCAGCCATTCATGTTTTCGTTCACCAGAAATCAGAACATGATGGTCAACAATAAAGGTTTGTGCTCTTTTCTCAAAAACATTACAGACTTTATATTAAATATTTACAGGTCTTTCATTGCATTAATAAAAGGGAAAACATCAAATCAGATTTTTTTTTTTTTTTTTTTTTTTTTTTTTTTTTTGTAAACCAAAAGTCTGCAAGTGATTTACAGCCTTAATGTCCTGATATAGAAAATGTTTTTTCGTATTTCAATGGCTTGAATTTCATACGGTCATGTACTATTGGCCTGCACCTTAGGAGTGAGTCCGACCTCCGTTAATCAAAGGCCACAAAATAACCGTGCCTATAAACCGTCAAAGTCTTCCTTGATAAGAAACTGCTGGACGTCCCCACTAGTCAGTTGTCTTCTAAGCTTTGTGCTGGTCATAAAAACAGACATTAAAAACATTTTAATATTTATACAAATCAGGACAGTTTTCCTGTTTGCTTTTCTGCGATATACAAGAACCATCTAGAAGCATCTGTACCAACCACAAGCAAACAAAACAGAGCTTTCTCTTCGACCGAGCCAAAGTTTGGCCAAGAGATTTACGACGTTCTTCAATGACGTGGCGACTGCTCTTTCCCAACACCCGGCTAAAGGACAAATGAGGAGAGATGTGGTGAAAGGGAATGTGGAAATGCTGGGGTGAAGAAACTAATGAAGGCTTAATTAGAGTAATCTCATCAGAGCTGTGGTCAGAGCAGTCATGTGGAAACATCTGACTTCATTCAGAATCACCAAGAGAAACACTTCCTGTTCATTTGGACAACTAGAACAAGGCCTTAACCTCTCCAAAGACCTACAGCATACAAAATGGAAGCGAGGACCCTGGTGTTCGTTTCTTCCCAGATGTTTTGTCATTAACTCGAGGATTTGGCCAGCACATGTTCGCCACTTGCTGACAGTTTATGACCTATCAAACATTTTGGATACACATCCAAGCAGTGGAGGCACTGATTTACTGCTCATGTGCTTTGAGAAATAAAAAGTACAATAATGTTGTGGGCGAATTTTGAGTTTTGTGCTTACGGGGAAGGATTTCAGACTATTTCTGTGTCCTATTCAGTAAATAGCTTTAATTTTGGATCCATTATTGGGTATCTGGTGTTTCTTCCTAAGGTGACAAAAATGTAGGATACAGGATTAAGTCTTTCAGTATTGTCTTTCTAAAAGCCATTTCCATTCACATTGCCTGAGGAGAAGTGCAGTGCGACCTTATAGGGGCAGTAAATGACACCAACAGTTAAAAATACAGAGGAACTCTAGAAATTACACAATTACAGAAATGTCTCAGTCTTCAGAAATGCATACTTTAGTAAGAAATTGCCCCATCTAGTGAGCCTCAAAAGGGATGCATGGTTCTTTGTGCAATTTCTTTTAAAGATGACACACGGACCAGGTTTTAAGTTCACCATCAAGCTTGGTTAATGGAAACATAACTTTATACAATATTTGTGAACATCATTGTGCTGCATTCATTTGGTTACATTACCTGGCTAGCTAGATAAATGGAAAAAAAATAACTTGTTATTAACTGGTATCTATCAAGCTGGTCTACCCTGAACAACTTGATAATTAAAATCTCCAGTGGGCATCTGGGACCCACAATGCTGTTCAACAACTTTCTAATAATGGCATCAGTGGGATTTAGCCCTGGCGTCGTCTCTCACCTCTTCTGTACAATCTGCTCAGACAGATCAGCTTCCAAAACTTAATGTCTATGCTAATACCACCGTCAACACAGTCTTTCATGCTAATACCACCATTAGCACCAACATCGCTGGAATATGGCGAGTGAAAAAAAGAAGCTCCAGACCTTCAAGAGCTCCTGCTTTTGTGTTTTATAGTAAAATCTGGCTGTTAGAACTCATGTTTGAGGCAGCTGACATTTTTCTCATATTAAACGCCATTGTAACTGCTCTAGCGATGTCCTCCTGTGACATCAGCAGAGCAGACAACTCTTAACAGCTCATAAGAACAACGGAATAGCAGCACCAATAAACTGGCAGCCTGGAGTGTGGCATGGTTGTTGGTATGAGATGGGCTGGTTTGAGTATTTCAGAAACTGCTGATCATCTGGGATTTTCGAATGGTTAAAAAACAAAAACAAAACAAAAAAAAAACACATCCAGTGAGTACAAAAGGAGGTCTATGGTAGCTTAAATAACCATTCTTTACAACCGTGGTCGGCAGAAAAGCATCTCATAACACACAACATGCTGAAGCTTGAGGCAGATGGATTACAACAGCAGGAGATAAACACTGGGATGCTCTCCTGTCAACCAACAACAGGAATCAGAAACTAGATTCGACACGGCTTCAGCAAAACAGTTGTTGGTTGAAAAACATCACCTGGTATATTTCAAATCTGTGTAGTTTTGGTGAGCCTTAACTGTAGCCTCAGATTCCCGTTCCTCTTCTGCTGCTGTTGTCAATTTATTTACATGTCGTGCCTTCATCTTAATACTTTCTTTTGCATGTCCGTTATAATAATATTACTATTATGCTTGCATTATAAATATGGCATGAAGTTAAAATAGGAGATGATTACATAGCTAGATGTCTTTACAACATTACATAATAATTTCTGAATTTCATAATTGACAGTTAGTTCAGTCATGTGGTTCCCCTCCTTAAAAATTCACACACACTCCTCTCAAAATCACTCTCCGTGCCAATTCCAAAGCCAATCCCTAAAACACCTATGAGAGGTTACTACAGTACAATGTTAACATTCGATTCTCAAAAAAGGATCATTTGATTCATCTTCTCTCTTCATGTCTTCTGTAACGCTTTGAAGAATTGAGCAGCTTTCCAATCATAGATCATTAAACCAACCATGTGTACAACGAGCTGTGAACTGAACAAACCTTTAAACAGTGCGCACCACGTACACTGACGGTGAACCACACAGGAGGATTGTGACTACACAAGAACAGATTGTCTGCAATCATACTGTCAAGAAATATTACGGTCATCAATTAGACCTGGAGAACTTGTATGACCCGTGCGAGGGCCGATCATCGCTCACCTTGGCACCGCAGTCCGCTCCCTTATGCACACAAAACCCAACGAAAGCAGGATCGGCCACCTTCACCAGGATGTTGTCCACGCAGTACACGTGGATGTAGCCGATTCCTCTTTTCTCCATGTCCTCCACAAGCTCATACACTCCCAGCGCTCTGTAAAGTCCTCCATTGCCATCTGAATCAAAAAAGAACGGTTCATAAACTTAGAAATTAGAAAGTAATGTGGCGGTCATATTAAATCTGGGAGGACCACAGAGCTGAAGAAGAACATCCATGGTGCTTGAAAACACGGTGCAATTCATCTTACAAGACCTTGGCAATAAGAAAAAAAAGTCATCATGAGCAACACTTGTTCAATTCACGAGCAGGATTTTCAGTTTCGATTTCACTTGGCTCCTTTTCAAGATCTGAACTCACCATGGCTATCGATAACAAACAGCAAACACCATAACCTAATTTATACACCATTTCCTACCACATATTGCGTACGTGAATTAGAAATGTGTGTGTGAATGACCCACAACACACCCACTAACCGCATGTGCAATTATCAGATTCCATGGCCAATTAGTGCTCATTATTTGAGATCTTAGTAACTCTTACTAAGGCATGAGTGCTTTATATAGTCTCATTCGGTCCCAAAATACATTGTCTTTCTAAAAACAATGTAATCTCTTCCAAACTACACAGGCCACTAAACCAAACCAAGGTCAAGGGCAATAAAATGTACTTGTTTGAATGATACTTTGATCTCAGAAGATTTACAATATGGCCTCTTCCTATTCTAATTACCTAACTGGTTAATTAGCTGCTATTAAACCAGCTTGCATTCGTCATACAGTCAGGCTTGAAAGTGCAGTGACGTGTTCAGTGTTCTCCTGATGGTTGAATCATGAACATTAACATTAGCCAAGATGGGACAGGCCTTTAGTTGCTTAGAAGTTACCCTGAGTTCCTCACGATCTATTACACGCCTTGCAATCTTTGTTGGTTGATCATTCCTGGGAAGGGTAAAGCACTTATCACACTCATCACTGTACCGTGTTCCCTCCGATCCTCCAGCACGGTCTCTCATGGTACAAGGAAGACATGCATCTAGACCCTTCTCTGTTCTTCTACCTAGGTGGTGGAATGAACTTCCACCAGTTCACCAGAAAATAAATAGTCGGGTCACTGGGTGTCTTCGAACAACAACTAAAAACCTCTTTCAAAAATAAATGGATTAGAACTTTCGGTATTTATGTTTAAAGAAAAAAAATACTTGTCTGTATGCGTTCTTCTGTATTAACTGCCAATAGAGTTTTCAGACCGATGGTATTCTTACACCGGGTTACTGGGACCCAGTGTTAGAATATATTTACTCATAGAATCTTCAGAGCACTTATGCAAGTCACTCTCGATAAGGGCGTCTGCCCAATGACATAAACGTTAATGTAAACGCGGTTAAAATGATCATGAATCTGTCTGACTGATTGGTGGAGTCGAAACACTTTACAGACTCTTTTCCAGCCTTACCATCAACAACGCTTTTTCTGAGGTCCTCGGAAATCTCGTGCCGTGATGCACTTTCAAAACCACGTGCTGTCAAGATCAGACTTTGATAGATTCCTGTTCTTTAAGTAAAACAAGACGGCCACTCAACACCTGATTGTCTGATTGGAAACACCTGACGAATTTCACCTTCAAATTATCTGCTAATCCTAGAGCAGGGTTGGGAGGGTTACTTTAAAAATGTATTCTGATACAATGACTAATCACCTGCTAAAAATGTAGTCAGTGCCCTAATCTAATCACCACAAAACTAAAGTAAAGTAATGTAACGAATTGCTTTCCATTACTTTTGGATTACCGCAATACCAAGCATTTTAATCGATCAGCACTATCACTAGCAGCTTAATCAAATAGGAGTTCAATAATTACAACATCAGTGCTATTGAGACTTCACCTGGTGCCATGGAGAGTCTGCCTTTGCTTTCGAGTATGATCTTGCCGCTGAAGTCCATGGCAGGAAGCATGCCTTGCTGGAAGAATATGACGTTCTCTTTCTTCAGGCCAAAGTACTTGTGCTTGGAAAAGAACTTTTCAGTGGACTCCATTGTTCTGCCGCTCGTCATAATGTACCTAAAGTGAAAAAAAAAAAAAAAAACGACAACATAAACAGTCATTTCCTAGATGTAAAAGATATGTAAATCCACTTTAGGGTGTGTGCGTGTAAAAAAAAAAAAAAAAAAAACAACAGAGAAGAAAAGCATTTGACACCTCAACATTACATTACATTACATGCCAACATATTTCCTCATTCAAAGCATGCCTGCATTGCTTAGTTATAGCCGATTAGCATGATTTAATGGCTTTATTTCCTTAACAGGGTCATTTTGTGTGATATGATATGAAGAAAAGATGATCAAGTTTGAAGTCCAGAGATCATCAGGGGAAAAACACACACAGCAGGTCCGACCTACTTCCTTCAAGACGGCACGCTGCTCGCACGTCAGCCTCGTATCTACCTCGACTATATATTTCTACAACTTTCCTGCTGGGGACGTTTTAAGAAGGAAGTAAGGAAATAATAGCTAACAATGAAGCATTCTTTTTGAAAGAGATTTTGCTTTTCTTTAAAACATTTTCAAGCCAGGTACAAACTCTTATAACTACAATAGAGATTTATTTTGTATTTGTCATTTCGTCTGTCGAATTTAACTTTCTATTTCATGCATTTTCTAGAATACAGGTTTGTATTTTCGCACGCTTTCAATTATGTTGTCATTTCTGAAGTAACAGCTAACTCACAGGTATTTGCATGCACGGTAGATGATTCATAAAAAAAAAAAAAAAAAAAAAAAAAAAAAAAATTAACGTGTGTACAAAACCATGTGTAACGGATGACATCCTGACATTTTCTCTGAGGAGGAGAAGTCGTCTCCAGTGTCAGTGCTTTGTAACAGCTAAAGGTAAAGCTATAACTTTACATTTTCCGCCATGGGAAAGTCTTCAGGACTTTTATACTATTATAGTGAAATACAGTAGGTGGTGAAATCTGGTCCAAAGTGAAGCAAGGCTACTATTACCACCCTGAACCTACCAATTTTCAATAACTTTGGAGTATTTTATTCTTTTCATACCACAGCAGATGGTCAAAGTTTATACTTTTAATTTATATTAAAAAAAGAACGGACGGCTGTGGCATCATCGGGATTAGTTTGCATCACTCGGGAGCCCACTATATTTTAAACTAAAAACATAAAGTGCCTTTACTAGAATATCTACACTGTGATGTTGTAAACGTCCTCACCAAGGGATCCAGCACTCGGTGCCGTACTGCCGCTTTGCGAGCTGCTCCAGTCGGATGATGCGCTCGGCCTGGATCTGAAACAGGGTTTTGTGTGACGGCAGGCCGACATCATACATGCCTTTAGGGTACGTGACCCCCAGTCTGGTTCCCTGACCTCCAGCAAGGAGCAGAACCGCCACTTTATTCTGAGATATACATCGCAGCCCTGCGGACATGAACGAAAGCTCAGGTCACTCTTCATTATTTCTGCGCCAAAGTGTCATTAACTAATTGTAAACACAGCAATGGGTTTACTCACCAATGGGGACAAGATAATAAATAGACGGGCAAAGAAAATCAATCCATTTAACAATCATATGTTTATGCGATCTTTCTGTATCTGGTAACTTCACTACTAATATCTGGTGTCATCTTATCTTGTCGCCTGTTTTTCTTTAAACGGATGATAATTTTTAATTAATTAACTGTATTAAAAAAAAAGAATGTACGTGAGAATAAGGACCTCAGATTTATTGGATTCATAAACCAGCTTATCACTACTATATAGTCACAGTCCTAAACTGTAGGAAGACACACCTTGATTATATGCACGCACTTATCTTATATAAACTGCAGTTAGGTTTATCATCCTAGGCCTATTCAACCTCTAGCATACATTCTGGCTCCAAGTTTCTCCTTCCTTATTCTCAACATGCGTGCACACACACACACACACACACACACACACGCACACACACGCACACACACGCACACACACGCACACACACGCACACACACGCACACACGCACACACGCACACACGCACACACGCACACACGCACACACGCACACGCACACACGCACACACACGCACGCACTATGGGAACACGTTGGGTGGGAATTGGAATCGGTCATTTTGACGCTAGACTCCGTACTTTAGTAAAAGAATATGGAGTGATTAAGTCTTGACACAATGCTGAATGACCTCATAAAAACAGGAGTAGGACAACGGTTACGTCAGTTCTAACTTGAACCAGATGTTTCTCGTCCCAAATGTGCTGTCCAAACCAAAAGATGGATCAACAGTAATCCTGGTAAGTCGATGTTTTTCCACCCCTCAGCAAAGACTCATCAATAACATGACCAACCAGTTAGACTAAAAAAATAAATAAAAAGGCTGGTCCTAAAAACCCTTCATTACTAAAAGTTGACAAACTCTTCCCAATGTTACCTTCTTCCTCCCACTCTTTGAGAGACTCGCGGTCACGTGTCACACTGCCCAGAACCTCACGCGGCACCGGCTCCATCCTGCCGTCCACCTTCTCTTGCAAGGTCTGACCAGAGGTCTCCATGGCCTTCTTAAAGAAGGTGTTGATCTCCTGGAAGTTCATAGCGTTGAGGTCTTGAGCCAGCTCGGTTTGTTCCTCAGGACTCAGCTGGTCCCAGAACTGCAGCACATGAGACTGGCCAGCCTCAGCCAGTCTCTGATCCAGTTTACCAGTCTCCATGCTCACAGGGTGAGATCTAGGAAAGTAAAGTAGGACACACGAAGACATAACTACAGATACAGATATGAATATGAAGGCAACAGTACTGATAAGGTTGAACAGTTGTGTTCCTGGCAAGCACATGCCTTTATTACCCTGCTCTATATTTTTACGATAACCAACTACTGAGTTTATATGCTGCTTAAGGAAAGACCAGGGAAGGCAGAAGATTATTTAAACCTTCAATAAGACAATAAGTTATAACATGTATACAGCTAGTAAGTTGGTCAATCAGGACATTCGGACATAATTTTGCCCAGAACTATATATATAGTATATATACACAAACTATAACATAACACAATAACCTGAAGCTGAGTTACAGTTGGTTACTTTCCTACAACAGCATCTTCTAAAGTGTTTTATTCCTCTTATACCACAACAATTTGCCATGGATTACATTATTTTTTACGTTTGTTATTAAATGACATGTCATGCTTTTTTTTTTTTTTAAAGTTAGTTCCTATTGTCACTTATCATACGGTCGCTATAAAACAGTCGTTCCCTTACCGGTCTCATGTTTTAAAAAATCTTTTTTGAAGTTAGAAAGCCAAAAAAAAAAGAAGTAACTTTTCATGTTATAGTGAAAGTCCTCGGTCCTGAACGCATTCCTGTGACAGTTACAAATCACTCTTTCCATAAACAATTACATGCTTTCTGGGTTAAATAATGGTATTAATAGCAATTTTTGGCATGAATTAAACTCTGTATTATGAGACTTAGCTCATGTAGAGCCTCCACCATACAAGTCCTTGTGAATGAGTGGTTACTATAGAAACAATCACATAGTAGAATGAGTGCATTGATATAAACGTGTGATTTGAATTACAGCCATTTTTATCCAAGCTAAGCAACACCTTCTGGCCAATCAGATTTGAGAATTCGGCAAGCATTGAATGAAATGGGAGTACCCTGGCACTCAATGGCTTTCAATTAGCATTGATGTCAAACGCACGACCACTCCGAGCTAATTAAATAACGCTGGTATCAAGGGGGCGTGGTCACGCTTAGGCGTTTCATTAGCACTCCAATCAGGGGCGTGGCCTGTTGACTAGGTGACCACAGCTTCAGACCTTGTTCAGGGAGAACAAGGAATAGATCAGATAGACAAACTGGTGTGGCGGCTTTAACACTGAACAAGCAGCGTTTATAAAATTTCTTTACTGATAAAACAGCAGGTAAGTAACTAGACTGGTGCAGGAGGTTGTGATAAACAAACATCCCAACACGGAAGAGAGAGAGAGAGAGAGAGAGAGAGAGAATAAACAAACAAACAAGTTCATCCAAATCAAAGATTATTTAACATGCTGTAGATCTGTTTTCCTGGTTTATGCCAGATTTAGAAACAGCTCCAAGAAAACCACACCATTCACACATTAATAACAATAACAACAACAACAAAAAAAAAACAAGAAAAAGAAGAAGAATCCCTGATTGAAAATAGACTGACTGGCTGAATAGTAGCTTTTGTAACCGATGTTACACTCCGTGTGTGTGTGTGTTGTGCAGGAAGCCCCATGTGCTCTCCAAGCATGCGAATGATTTTACAAACTAAATCAAACAATCACTTACTAATATAATTCTTACCTCATGTGTAGTTGCAGAGTGTCGCTTTACCGGAGTGTTTTTACGCTCGGCTCCGTTTCCTTTCTAACGACAGACTCCCGGTTACGTCGGCTTTACTACATCCAGCTCCTCCGCCCCCGAGAGAAATCCGCCTCCCGCTTCCGTCATTTGACGTGGCACCGAAGAGGCACCCAGGAAACTTTCATCGCCACCGCCCGTAATGTCAATAAACCCCGCCTCCTGCTCTGTGATTGGCTGATAAAATCGGGTATGAAATATTAGCCAATCACAGAGCTGAGGGAGGGACACTACCAGCCAATAACACTGCAGGAGGAAGCAGTACGTGTAACCTACATAAGATTGAACCATTTAAATCGATAGAGACCATTTCAGGGTTTCACATTGATATGTGAAAAAATAAAGACGTAATTACAAAGTTGTAAGATTTGTTCAGTCCACAGAATGAGAATAAAATAAAGTTTTACAATTTTATTTTGCCCAAAGCAGCACAGGGAAGGAAGTACATTTCAAAATTGTTATAAATAACATTCAGTGGATTTAGAGTCTAAACAGACAGAGAATCTTTGAATCATTTGGAGTTTTTTTTTTCATGCATATAGTCCAAAACATTTTGGGATGATCATCAGTATTGTTTGAACTTGAACTGTTATTACATGCTATATTATGCAATATTACTTAATAAAATAATATAAAAACATTGTAATATAAATATATTGCGTATGATCTACTTAATACTATTGACTCTCTAGTATTCAGCAGTAGAAGAGCAAGGATTTATAATCACACTATAAAAATACTTTTAATCCGGTGTCATCCAAATGAGGATGGGTTCACTTTTGAGTCTGGTTCCTGTTAAGGTTTCTTCCTCATGCCTTCTCAGGGAGTTTTCCCTTGCCACCGCTGACTCTGGGTTGCTCATTAGGAATAAAGCAATATCTATATCTATAATCAAATTTCAGTAAAGCTGCTCATGTTAATAATATTACTAACCCTAGCCCATATTTGATGTATTAATCCTTAGATAAAATTTATTTATCTACTTAGTTTTGTTCTCTTAATCACTCTTGGTTGACTTTTTTCATTTTATTTTGCTACTGCTATTATTATTTCTCAGCATACTTATATATTTATTACTGCTAAACATTATTCTGATCATAGAGATGGAAGAAAAGTAATTGTAAGGCCTATTATGTTCTTGTTCAACACAAACTAATTAATCAATTTATTATTATTAATATTTATTTATTTATTTATTTATTTGTTGATGGCTCATAATCCAAACATTTTGTATTGACACCACGTTTCCTGGTTTCTATTAAAACTGTAAACCTACAATTATATTTAAGTTGATATTATTTATAGTGAAATGACTGGGGTTTAGATTAGAAAAGGAACCACTTCCTATGAACCACACTGGTGTAAATCCTAATTTTAGTAGTTTTATTTAAATCTTGCCGCACCTATGGTACAGAGACTATTATTCACCAGTCAGCGTCAAGTGTGTGAGGTAATTAAATTTTTATAATTAATACTATTAATTACAGTCATTATTATTTTCAACGTCAACGTATGAGTCATTTCTTGAAATACTTTAGCGGTTGTGCATCGTACCCAGGAAGTAGTTTACCTCGGTAGCTGACCTCATTTCCGGAACAATGGCCGCCAAAACAATGGCAAGAATGTTTACAATCTCCGAACTTGATTTAAATCAGCTCCTAAAATATAAAGTTGGGGTATTTAAGCTGTGAGGCGTTTTGTGAAGTATGCCGTGAATAACGAGCCTCTGTAACGGCGTGGAATTTGTTTTACGACGTGCGACACCGCTAACTTAGTTTGCTACATCTACTGGTAGCTTAGCTACAGCAGAAGCTAACCGGACCAGAACCCGGAGCACATTATGCTACGCACGAGACGTTTTAGTTAGCTGTGTCATACCGTAGTGCTTTAGAAGTAACCAGCTGAGCAGCCACTGCTCATATAATAGCCTGCTAGTTGTCCTGTCTTCTCAGTAGCACTAAATGCTGGCTGACTGCAGAAATGTCCAGTCCAAACGCGAACACACCGGGATTAACAGCACCAGCTGGGAGCGGAGAGAAGGTGGATCAGGTCATGCAGCCGGTTCTATTCGAAATCTTTGGGGAGATGTGGAAGGTGCAGGCTCGGTTAGGACAGGGAGGTTCTGCCTCTGTGTACCAGGTGAGCTCTGCCAGGTCCAGCTCTGCTGCTGTGAAAGAGTTTCTGCTGGACGCACAGGGTGGAGATTACGGCTATCTCAAAGAAAGAGCCGTGCTAGAGGACATCCAGGGCCATAAAAATATCGGTAAGACTGATTCACCGTGTCTGCAGGTGCCCCATTTACACATTTCCATTCTAAATCAAGTTTCACCAGCTCTTGCTTTTGTACCCTGTCTGTATTGTGTTCACCAGGCATAATCATGGGACGCAGCCAGTAAATCGGATCAGGGAATGTGTCCGATCTGGTGTGTGTCATGATATTGGCCATGATACAGAGACATTCAGTTGGATTAGTGCCTTTCTTTGAGATGAGATGAGAAAAGATAAACATTTGTTAATCCCACATGGGGAAATGAAAGTGTTGCTGCTTCATGATTGTAACGACAGATAAATATACAGTATATTCAAATTTTCAGGTAAAGGAAGCGCCAAGCAGAAGTCAGGATCAGGATCAGGATGGAGCAGGCAGGTCCAGAGGGAAGAAGGAATCGGGATCAGTGCTATCTCATCAGGCAGCAGGAGTAACGGAGAGAGAGAGAGAGAGAACAAAGATTACTAGGGATACATTTAAATGTATATCCAGATTTCTGTAATGCTCTGCTCTATGCCAATGTCCATTATTAAAAGAGCTATGTAAATAAAATCGGACTGTTTTCATTTATGAGAATAGAAGTGTCAATATGAGAAGAAAAATAGCAGCATGATACATAGTGCAATAAATAGGCATGTCATCATAAAATACGCTAAACGTAGTACCAAGTACTGGTGCAGTCGTACTTAATCCGAGGATTATCCATGTGTCCAATTATCCATATTCAAATTTACAAATGAGTGACAGTGCTGGGGGGTGAATACTTTTGCAATGCACAGACAGGAGTTTCTTCATGTTCATGTTTTTATTCACCCGCAGTAACGCTGTATGGCGTGTTCACCAGTCACAACCTGCTCGGCGTAGCCACCCACTGCTTGTTGCTGGAGCTTCTGGATGTGAGTGTGTCGGAGTTGCTGGTGAGAGGCAGCAGCCAGGGCCACTCCATGTGGCTGATCCAGCACTGTGCTCGTGATGTTCTGGAGGCACTGTGTTTCCTACACCGAGAGGGATACGTGCACGCTGACCTCAAGCCTCGCAACATTCTCTGGAGCCCTGATGATGAGTGCTTCAAGCTTATCGACTTTGGGCTCAGCTTTAAAGATGGGCATCAGGTGATGTTTCTTCCTGTCGTTTGTGTGAAAGGGGCTGTAGTAGTTTTGTTTTAGGATTCTTAGGAAGTGTGTCCATATATTTCCCCTCTTCGGCTACTCCCGTTAGGATTCACCACAGTGGAGCCATTTGTGTCCGTATTTCTGATTTGGTTAAGTTTTTACAGCGGATGCCCTTCCTGACGCAACCCTCCCATTTATCCGGGCTTGGGACCAGCACTCAGAAATACACTAGACTGTGTACTCCCTTGTGGCTAGGTTGGCTTCCCTGGGACTCGAATCCGGGATGACAGCCCTGAATCCTAACCACTAGATCACTAGGGAAGCCAGGGAGTGTGTTGGCAGGGTGCTGAGGAGTGCTTCATCAAGGTGATTCATCAAAAAAGTATTCCCACGCTGTAAGTGGGGTTTGTTTTTATGACAACATTTCACCATTCTAACCACCATGCTACAATAGACCAGCATTGCTCCTTTGCTTTTTATTATCGATTTCATATCATACAGCTCCTGATAGACAGACATGGCCAAAGCCAAGTCACTCCCATACAACTGGTTGCCTGAAAAGGAGAGACCGTGTTGACATCAGCACCTTTCCGAAAAGTTCAAAGATTTTCAACTGGAAGTTCTGCGCAAAAAAGCCAGAGCACTCTGGGGGGAAAAAAGATGTTGGGTGCAGCGCTTTTTCTCTAGGCGGCTGCGTAAACTCTGTCCTCGTTGGGAACAACTGAAAAAGGATGCTGGATTTTTATAAAAGAGAAGTATTGGATATGTTTAAAATGATAGGTACAGCTGCTCTTTGGACCCTTGGTGTTAAGCTTAAGAGTAAGTGTAAATAAAATGTCATTTAACAAATCTTATTCCCTTTCCCGGAAAATAAGTCAAAATATTCCCCTGATCTGATTAACTGATATTGATTGGACAATTCCCTGTAGTTTTCCTTTTGACATTTGCAGCCTGTAATACTTGTTCAGCACTTTCTGTACCATGAGGCACTGTATAGGGATGAGATGAACTCCAATTAGAGGGTGTGAAAGCAAATAGTTGGGAGGATGGGGACAGTGAAGCACCAACTGGCTAATTAGTTGATGACTAGGTTTTAACGCAGATGGAACAACAGCAGGAGTAAACATCCTCGACAACAAAACATGTTGTGCATGATGCTGACAGAACTTCATGTATTTAAGTGTTTTAAACTCGGGTAACACAAGCACAATGTGTTTAGTCCTGCTGTTGCCTTGAAACATGATCGTCTTGAAGACTGAATTTGGTTTGGCAAAGATGTGGTAAAAGTTTTTCTGTAGTTTCCCTGTTATTTTATACTATATCTAAGTATATCCTGAACCACACCTGACAACTCGGGTAGTGTATCAAAGCACCCGACTACTGTAAACTGACTCTGCTGAAGTTTTCAAATAGACCTTGTTTATGCTTCACATTTCACATTTAATTGATTCTGTTTCGTGAGTTTTATTTGGGATCGTCTTAAACGCTTTCATTTTATTTTATTAACTTTTTAGAGATTTCTATTTATGTTTTTGATTCATTGTTTTGATTTTAAAGTTGCAATGATTTATTCGTCTTATGTGAATCATTACAGGGATTATTATTCTTAAATGAGCAGGATTGGCAAAAACAATGTTTATGACGCGATAATCAAAATAGAAAATTTTTTTTCTTTTTTCAGAAGCATAATATGAATATCACTAGATCTGCTGGCTGCCCAGTGCTTGCTTGCCATGAAACGCTCCCACTTGCACAGGGATCCTAATTTAAGTTAACTCCTGGGGTTTTAGGTTGTAGGTTTAAGAATCTAACAAAGAGTGAGTATACCAATAAGTCCCTGTGATCACTTGAAGGAAAGGTTTTTCAGTATGTACAATGAGCACTTGCCGTAGGCTGTTTTCTGACTGTTGATTTATTGCAGGATGTGAAGTACATCCAGACAGATGGGTACCGAGCCCCCGAGGCTGAGCTGCAGAACTCTCTGGCTCAGGCGGGACTGGAGGGAGACTCGGGCTGTACCACTGCTGTGGATCTGTGGAGTCTGGGCATCATCCTGTTGGAAATGTTCTCAGGAATCAAACTAAAAGAAACTGTCAAGTCTCAGGAATGGAAGGTGAGCCGGGATCGGAACGCTTCCGTACCTTTGAACCATTAGATGCAAGTTATGCTGCTTGTAATGTTCCAAGTGACCTAAAGTCATTAGATGATCTCAGGTGTGTGGAAAACCTGTGATTTGCAATATTGAAATTGATTTGACTGATTTCTTCATTTTAAGGCGTCTGTTTGTATTGTTTTTTTGGCCTTGGATATAAACTCCACCCCAATCCGAATCTTTCCGCTCTGCCTCTTTTCACAATGATGAACTTTAGGAGCTTATTAGGGGTGGAATTATTTGTTGGGAAGGAAATCGGGTTTTGATGATGCGCAGTGGCTCAGATACAGATGGATAAAACTGGGTATTTATTTATTTACGAAAAATGAGTACAGATTAGTATCGCTGATATTTTCACACAAGGACACCCTGTTCCTCCGCAGGACAACAGTGCTGCAATAGTGGATCATATCTTTTCAAGCAACTCATTGGTATACCCTGCTATACCCGTCTACCATCTGAGAGATCTCATCAAAAGGTAGGCAGTGCCTCAAAACACTCAGAAAGTCTATAAACCGCCTGTGGCTGTGTGACGTGACGTCTGTGTCTTCTCTCCTATTCTCTCATCAGCATGCTTCACCACAACCCAAAGTGCAGAAGCACAGCCGAAGCCGCACTGAATAGCCCCTTCTTCAGTATCCCTTTTGGTATGAAAGTTTAATGTAAGCCTTATAAAGCGGTGATGCATTATGGCACAGGTACACTGTACAGTCTGGTCATGAACATTGATCAGTGTTGAGGTTTAGTCCAGATTTCAGTGTGAGAGGAGTGGAGATGCCTAATTAGCTGTTTAAATGTTCTCTAATTAAGCAGTTAGACCACTAGATACACTTCTCTTCAGACCATTCATCAGCCAGGAAATGATTTTCTGAAATTTAGAATTGTAGTTTGCGTACGATGATAACAGCAATCTTTACAGATTGATCATGTATATTGTATCCCAGGCTTGTCACTATGGCAACAACATACACACCTATAGGATATTTATTTATGAGGCCGCAAGGCCTGCTGTTATAAGAAAATAAATCATCGACAGGGTAGTGTAAAGCAGAAGCAGTTGATTATTTTCAAGTAACACCATCCCCTGAAGTTTCACCCCTCTAATCACAGCAATCAATCAAGTCAAGAACGATACGCCGTACTATTTATCTGTCCATAGTTATGTTTAATGTCTGAAAAATAAGTTACTTCCTGTTATCACTTACATATATGTTATAGCAGCTACGAACGATCTTTCCCTCAAACTTCCTGTTTCTCCAGATAATTAGATGGGAAACAGTGCAGCTTGACATGACACTGAGAAACTGCAAGCTGCATTCAGAAGACTTTACCATGTCAGCTACATCTTTACAAACCTCTGATACTGGAGACTCCTTCCAAAAATGTTTAGAGAAAACTTTACCCACAGTTTTAAACTTGTTTATGTGGCACATCCACCGTACAAGTGATTGCAACTGTAACAATGTTGTTCCTTGCAGTAGGAACTACTGTCTTTTCAGAATGTGTATTGAAAACATTCAGTGTGCAGAGTAGTCATGTTTCACCTACCGTGTGAGCTATAAATCTGTGAAGCTCTCCAACCTTTCAGCATGATTTCTCAATTAGAACTGTACAGTGTGTACCAGGCCTGACACAGAACCCAGACTTGTGGTAATGTGAATAAGAAATCTGCTTTGTTCTCAGCGCCTCACATTGACGACTTGGTTCTGCTGCCTACGCCGGTCCTCAGACTGCTCAACGTAATCGATGACAGTCATTTACACAACGATGATGAATATGAAGGTGAGCGTTTCTCTTAGATCTTCTGCCAAGCTATTATAATCAGACTAGGGAAGGCTGTTACGGTTTTACACAACCTGCTTTATAGCGCATGCTTACATGGATTACTTAATGACACCAGAGGCATCTTCAACAGGAAAATGCTAGCAAAAAAACTCAAAAATACGGACGCATATGCTGGTGGAGGTTTTTTTTTTCCCCACGTGCACCAAGCAAAAGTAAGAAAACAGCGAGGCAAAAGTCAAAACTACCTAAAGAGATCCTGCTCACTTGTTTCCTGTTGGCACACAAGGCAGAGGCTCACGAGTTCACAGGTCAAAGTCACATAGTTAAAGTCAGTGCAGTGCGAAAGCAGCTGCTTCAGACTTGCCTGTATTATCACTCAGAAATCCTTTTTCTCCAATTAAAAAAAAATACCAGATATATGAATCTGGAATGATTGATCGTTGCTCGAACTTGTAACTAATTGAATCCCACTGGACGCCCCGCCTCCTTTCCCCAAGCCTTTGCTTCTTGTTTTGACTTATGTGTTTGACTTCACTATCATTAAACAAGTGAAAAAGTAGATGAAGTAAGCCTTTAACAAAATGTTAAATCTAACACCTTATAAATACACTATATGGCCGAGGGTTTGTGGACTCCTGACAATCACAGCCAAACGTGCATGTTTAACATCCCATTATTTCCTCTTAGCTGTTAAAATAAGCTCCACTTTTCTGGGAAGCCTTTTCACTAGATTTTGGAGCGTGGCTGTGTGGATTTTTGTTCATTCAGCCACAAGAGCATTAGTGAGATCAGGCACTGATGTCTGGTGAAGAGGTCTGGGGTGCAGTCGGCATTCCAGTTCATCCTGAAGGTTGAGGATGGGGTCTGTGGAGGACATGTGAGTTCTTCCACGCTTTGGGCACAGGGGCCTTGACATGCTGGGACACGTTTGGATTGAACCTCTTAGTTCTAGTGAAGGGAAATACAAAGACAGTCTAGACGATTGTGCGCCTTTATCTTTGTGGTAATAGTTTTGGGAAGAACCACATATTGGTGTGATGGTCAGGTTTCCACACACTTTTGGCCATTATAGTGTACATTTATTAGTAGTGATTAAAAATGCTGTACGCTCTCTTCCAGTCAGTGCAGATGCGTTCAGACAGCGTGGATGAGCCCATAATGGCTGAAACTGGTGTCTTGTGTTTATATACAGGGTTTTATGGTAACCACCAGGTGATTGAGCGGAAAAATTCGCCACTTATCTGTAGATAATAGAAAAGTTTACGTGCACATCTTCTTGTTAATTTCAATAGGTAATATTTTTCTTAAGACACTTGAACGAATTATGGTCACGAACAGGTCTGCACCGTGTAGTTCCAACACGTGCTAAAAAGGAGGCATGACACTTGACCTCATGACAGAATTATGCATAGTTTGCACCTTGTTGTGCCATTTGTCACACAAGTTATGAACTGGGCGTGTGACATGTCTAAGACATGAAATGGCACACCATGGCAATCATTAATATTCTATAGTTGCGCCAAGGGCACGCATTATTTGTGCATAATAATAATAATAATAGAGCATACACTCTATAGTTAAGCATGCGTGAAGTCATTGTACAGGAATTTGGGATGCGACGGCCCACGCCTTTGAATGCTAATGAAGAAGCCACGCATCTATATTTAAGCCGTGTCCTCACGTGACCGAAATGATGGCGCAATTTTGGCGGGCCGCTGCATGCTGTGCGGATGCCACACATAGAGTAGAGTAAACGCCACTCTTAAATGTTGGCACCCCTGTGATACAAATCCAAATATGAGTACAGTATAGGTCCTTTTTAACTATGTGCTTGATATTTTTACATCAGTCAGTCATCTTAATTAACATGCACATGTTATTCTTTTTTTTTTTTTTCTTTTTTTTTTTTTCCCTCCCCAGATATTATCGAGGACATGAGAGAAGAATGTCAGAAATATGGATCGGTGTTATCGCTGTTGATTCCGAAAGAAAATCCCGGTAAAGGCCAGGTCAGGCACGTGAGCTCATCTTAAAAAATGGTCTAAGGGATGTATACTGAGTGTTCAGTGTTTGTGATTAAGCACTGAGATAAGGCTATCATTTCCTGCTCGCAGGTCTTTGTCGAGTATGCTAATGCTGGAGACTCCAAAGAAGCCCAGAGGCTGCTGACAGGCCGCACTTTCGATGGCAAATTTGTGGTGGCAACTTTCTATCCGCTGAGTGCCTATAAGAGAGGTTATCTGTACCAGACCGTACAGTAAGGGGCTACACGTACAGTAACACAGCTACACTATCCGTCCCAGGATGAAGATTGCTTAATTGTGAAGCCCATCATCATCACCCGTTGATTATCTCGGATAATCTTTACTATAGAAAACATTTATGTAAGCTACGTACACATTGTGGTGCACAAATGTGTCTTCTTCCATGGCTTGCTTATATAATGCAATAAGGAACTGCGATGCTTTAGAGAAACACGAGGATCACCAAAAAAGATCTTCTTGTGACTCGAGCACTGCTTTTTTTTTTTTTTTTTTTTTTTTTTTTTCAATCATGCTGTTTCTGAAAAAATGCGTCGTGAATCTGGATTGCGTCCTGATAAGATTTTAACGATATTCATGTACATTTCGAGCTGAACGTGTCTCTGAGCGGCCAGACTGAAATCTGTTGGCTGTATTGATCGTTAATATGCAGATCCACTCATTACACCGTTGTTTTGTTTTTCCGTGTTGTTTTTCATTTCACTACGCGTTACTACTCCAGCGTTCACGGAGCATGTGCATCACCTACTAGGCTTTTTTTTTATTATGGTTAGGAGACTGAATCTACATTTACGCTTTCATATTTATGCTCATAATCTCTATCCGGATATAATCCTGATACACATGCAACTCTGTCTTTTTGGTGATTACCTGAAGCCTTCTATAAGGCTGCACGTATTTATGAATTATCATCAAAAAATGTGTACTACTGCTAGAACATTTTAAGTCCACTTTAAAGTGAAAAGAGACAGAAATGTTACTTCACCGGACAGCACAAACAAGGGGATAATGTAGTTGTTGACGTTATCTCTTTCTACTAGGATTTTGAAGAAGTACCTTTACTGTAGAAATTGAATTTCTAGTATGTCATATCAGTTTAGATGTCCATTTCTCGTGAAACATGTAAAATCTTGCGAGGCCATCTGGCAAAACCGGATTCGGAATGCCGCTGTGGCTGAATTGCGGTTAAAAAAAACAAACAAACAGATTTTGGCCAAAAAAAATTAGTTTCCTTTCTCTGAGACCTCAAATTTAAGAAATGCGTAAATATATTCCACCACAGTGATGCAAAATGTTTTATTTATTTTTGAATCTTGCTACCTTCCTGTAAACATCGTGTTGATTAACGATCCATTTTAACAAATGAGGGGATAAAAACAGTCAGTCTGTCTAATGGTGTCTAAGACCTCGCTAGCTAAGGCCGGGATCAGACTACACAGTATTTTGTCTCTCCCGATGGAGACTAAACTAGACTAGACTAGACTAACTAAACTAAGTTTAACTCCGACCAATCATCGTTCACGTCCTTGCATGACGTCAGGGAGGAGGGTCAAGAAATAGTCAATCCTGGCTACAGAAGGAACGTCAAGGAACATGTTGTCAAACTTGGTGAGAAAATACAAAGGATTCTAACATGCTAGACTTTTTGTCCGGGTGTTGTGGGGCGTCCCAGACGCTACGTCGCTGTTCTTTGATTGTCTCACACTACTGGTTCCTGACGTACATATTCAGGCCTGATGCTGGAAATTTGTCAGCCACGACAAAATCGTGTTAAAATGGATATCCGGTGAATTCGTCTAGTCTGATCCCGGCATTTCCGTATTTCCGCAAAAGTCACGACTTGATCCTGCACTCAAGAAATGAATATAAGCCTAATTAATTCAGTCTGTAATCAAATACCGGCTGTCAAAATGTGCCTTTTCTCTTTTGACTGCGATACATATTTGAGTTCTATAAGAAATAATGCACCTTTCAGAACTATCTCTAGAAGAAAATGCTATATAAAGTGAGGGTTTCCCAGGCTGCAGCACATTTACGTCTGAATATTACACTGAACCTGTGAATGCTTCTTAGCCTCTATTTATTCTGCTCGCTTTGTAGCAGCTATTCGCTGTGATGCTTGGAAATTCTCACACGTTGTGCATGCTGCTGTGTCCACAGTGACGCTTCACTGCAGTAGTGTGATGTTTTTTCTTTTTCTTTCTTTTTTTTTTTTCACATTGTAAGCCAGGTTTTGAAATTTGGTAATACTCTAAATGATGGGTGGATACTCAGTTTGAATACAGGTTGTGCCTCATTTTTGTTTTTGTTAATTAGGATTGTGTCCCGTCCCCCCCACATACACACTGGTACTGAAGAGCATTCACAATAGCCACAATCAGGGATTTTCAGTATAGCAGATGGCTAGCTCTGGCACCGAACTAAAATAATGAGGTTTTTATTTTACGCCCATGTTTTCCTTTTCAGATACAGATCAGAATCCTGTATCAGTGACGCGAAGAACATCATGGTTGTTCGTTTATATCCGCAATGGAGATTAAGCCTTTACTGTTTTGGTCTGGTGTACTAAGAACACTTTTATAATAAACAAAACTCCTGATTGTGAGGTTTTTTCCCCACTCTATAGTAGCTATAAAAGTTTGCATGGCTTTATTGAAGCCATTCCAAGCTCAGCTCAGTACACATATGCAGATGACTTTGACCCTATGTGTTTGCAGTTGCTTTCAGATCGAGATATGTTGTATAGTCTTCCTGGCATTTCATTTTCAGAGTTTGTAATTAAAATGGAAGGGTGTTGAAGTTGAAAGGCTGCACGTTACTACTGATTGAAGTGTTGTTACTGTGTTGTTTTGGGGAGGGGTGCAAGATGGACAGGGTACTGAGATTTGATCTTACATTTTATTTTTTGTGAGTTTGTGGAGTTTTGCATACATGAGCTGCAGGATTATTCTTGGAGCTAACAAACGTACTGATCAGAGCTGGCTACCGCAATGTAATAGTGTTTGGAGTGCTAGTTAAGTACATTAACACAGACCCAGATAAACAAGTGTATGATGGGTTCATTTAATAATTACATTTGGCTCATACTTTTACCCAAAGGCACTTACAATTAATACAAATGAGAAGATAAGGGACTTGTTCAAGGCAGCTTGGTGCTGCTGGGATTTGAACTCTTCCAATCATTAGCCTTAAGCTGAGCCTTCCGAAGCACATTGCGTTTAAAAAATACAATGCATCACTAGCCAACATTTTATGGCGTTCCTTCCTCGCATTGCACATAAAAGACGTTGACACTGACTCCATTTCTTTTAATCATGAAGCCTCTGTGTATAGTAACAGGACAGCTTCATGTTCAGGGTAAGTTTAAACTAATCAGGGATTGGAATTAAGGAAAAGAGGTTTCTGAGGTGGGTTTTTTTTTTTATTTTATTTTAATTTGTCTAATCTTTTTCTAACTCTATTACTGTAGCAAATAAAAGCCTGAGCTAAGTAAACAAGAGTAAAGAAAAGCACTGTGGCTCTAGAATAAACATTTCCATTCTCTACACCCTGCTGAATGATGAAATACGATTAAAACAAGCACATGATTAGTAAGAATCAGGACACAATGCATCACTATCGGACACGCCGACGCCGGTGAGATCTCTGGCGTGTGTAATGCATTAATTGTGTAACTGGTGTGTGGAGCTATGTCAACAGGAACAGCCTGTGAACACCTTTGATCTGATTAGCCTGGCTATTTCTGCTATGCAAGGTGGGACAAGTGAATGTGCATTTGCATAAGTGGTTAGACCGGGTTACTGAGCAGTGGACTTATTTTTTACAAAACAATGAAGGTGTGCCTTGGTTTTGGTTGCGTCAGATTATTAGGTCACACCAATTGTTCCAACAAAAGCAGTATAAAAAAAACAAATAGCTGCATGAGTTCTGCTGCGCATAGGAGACACCGAAAAGGCGTGTCTGCCTGAGTCTGAGCACGTCCTGCCTGTGAGTGTCACCTCGCAGGGCTCTCGCATTTACTTTTGAGCAAGTATGCATGAGTCAGTGTAGTTTTGGGCCGTATCTGGAAAGAGTGAGTCGCAAAGGAGCAGGTCAGTCAAGCTCGCCCACATGAAACATGCTAAATCCTACCTACATTAGGTATTTGAGCTATTCGAGAGATTTGCATATTTTAGAATACTACATTAATGAATGCTGGCTGTTTAGAAGTGATGGTTGGGTTTGCTGCTTGCGAGCACAGAGGTTCTCTGATAATGTCAGGCGAGCTCATCCTTAAAGTGCGTTTTATACACTTACTGAACTCGTGTAACATTCTGAATTCGAATCATTGAAGCCGTTGGTTAATGGTGTTACTTTAGCAGATGCTAGGTCTCCCTTACAGTGCTGGGCGATATGACCATATATTTTCGATTCTTTTTTTGTTTACTACTAAGTAACTGATTGGGACAAAAAAAATGATTCGGGCACTTCCATCCATCCATCCATTATCTATACCGCTTTATCCGTCTGGGTCGCGGGGAAGCTGGAGCCAATCCCAGCATCTTG
>JAQQZR010000036.1:4558126-4571642 GCA_030068235.1 Notoglanidium macrostoma | reverse complement strand
GCAATTTAGAGTAGCCAGTTGACCTAATCTGCATGTCTTTGGACTGTGGGAGGAAACCGGAGCACCCGGAGGAAATGAAAACAGGGAGAACATGCAAACTCCACACAGAAAGGCACCCTGGGTGACCCGGGGGTCGAACCCAGGACCTTCTTGCTGTGAGGCGACAGTGCTAACCACTGCACCACCGTTTATAAGTTTATATATGCTACCCGAGTAATATGTAGCTGAATATTGTAATAATGCCTGAGAAATGATGTAATTTAAAGTGCCCTAAAGTCAGCAACCCCTAAATTGGCCACTAAGGATCTGTTTCATTGACACTGGCAATCTCAACAGCAGTTTACCTTTACATATTAATAAACACAGAAAGTAAAAGAACGATCTCAAAACCATTACAAAATGTTGTATTTGTGTAGTACAGAGCCTCACTGGTGACACCAAACTAATGCTTTACCATATGGTGGCCAGGCTACTGTAGAGTAGCAACCTAAAAATCTCAGCCTTATTTTATTTCACTTGTCTGTCAAATATAGTGGCTTAGTTTTCAATTAAATTTCACATTATGCGTACTGCAAGCGTTTAAATGAAAAATGCATCAAAAAGTTTGCAAATGCACTGCTAAAGATAAAGTTTTGGTGTTTATGTAGAATATTACATTTAAATGTTTTTCATAACATTGAAATAAAAATCACATGGATGGGAACATAGCTAATGTTTAAAGGAAAGTGGTAATAAAGTACTAATCGGAGTGAGGACTTTGAATTAAATGCATATAGCTTGGTGCTGTGGCTATACTGAGGCTCTGTGTCGCTTTAGAAGTTACAGCAAATGCAGTGTCCTCACTTGAGCTTCTGCTGACGAGCTGTTTCAATCCTGTAGTATAAAATGCGATGATGAGAATAATAATAACAATAATCTCTGAAATGGTACTGACGGGTGCAGGAAAAGCTTAAAACTTCTAAAACAGTGATTTGAGTTAATTAGACTAAAATATTCCATATATTTCTGTAGTAATAGATAATAAAGGGAGGCATAATAAACACGTTATAGTGCATACACATAAAATACAGTGGTTCACTGAAATGTCACGATAAATCCACTTTGCTTGGTTCCCTTAAGGCCTGCAGTCATCAGTGACGGAGTTCTCAGTAAAACGAACATTTTACAGAGAGATTTTCTCAAGAAGACTGATGAAGATCAGGCAGAACATCATGACATTGTTCTCCAGCATGTTTCTATTCGAATGAAAGCAGGTCTGGGTGTGGTTCCTCGTTCGCCGCGCTGGAGGTTCTCATGTGTTCCACTGAGCCATTCTGAAGAAGTTCTCCCTCGCTCATGCTGATGCGACAGAGGCCTTTCCCTGGGCATGGTGTGGATGCTAGCCTACTGTCAGAGCTGCTCAGTTTCTGCTTGAGCTCTAGGCCGTCCTTGTGGATGAGATCTGGAACAGAGAGCAGCATGTGCGACTGGTCTTCATCCACAGTGCCATGTTCCTCCTGTTCATCTGCCGTTTGGATGCCATCCATATCAGCAGACTGGCCTTTCACCCCTGAGCTGGTCTCCTCTTTTGTCTGGGCCTCCAGAGCATTTTCAGTTCCTGAGGGTTTCTCTGGATCTTCAGGATGCTCGGGGGCTTTGACTTGGTGGTTTTTCTCTGGGGAGGACAGGAAGGAGGAGTCGGAGAGCTCTGGAGAGGCCACTACAGGATCAGAGGAGATCATCATTTCCTGAGTGGTCTTCAGAGCGCGGGGGAGACGCTTCTTGTTGGAGGGAGGTGGAGGATCCAGGCGAGGGAAGGGATCCAATGAAATGTGACTGTTGTTGGAGAAAGAACAGAAGGTACACTGAGGCTGAAGCATCATCTTGCAAAGTGCAACTGTGTATTCGAACCATACTAGTAAAGAAACTCTTGAGTCTGTCATTTGTCATTGCCCCAAGATAAATGGTCTGGTCTTATTTGGTCATATTTCAGTAATTTGTTTCTTTCGTTGCTCTTGTTTGAGTGAGTGGTTGGTGTTGGAGCCGTGAGATAGACAGCTCTGCTAAAACTCAAACACTGACTCGCATAAACCACTGCTTAAGAGCCTGTCTTGTTTCATAACCGAGGACAAGAAACTGAAGTTGCTCGGATCACACTGTTGGCCAAAGCTTTATTCGTATTGGATGCAATTTTAAATTGAATTTTAAGCTCCTTTTAAATAATGACTACTCTAATGACCTTATCAGAGATTGTGAAGACTCCTATTGTTCTAAACACTGCACATCATTCAGGCATTTATAACATTAGGTGTGTTAGTGCTAGGCTGAGGCCTAAATAAATTTTATTAACAGCTGCAAAACGGCCTACTGCTAGACCATTGATCAAATGTAATGAGCATGGAGAGAGTCTTGAAGTGCCGAAACCTGCAAATCTATGGGCTTACAAGATCTCATCAGTCGTTCAAAAGGTTTCTTAGAGTAATTAATAATTAGTCTGCGCTAAACAAGTCCACAGGCACATAAATACGGGGGGAATATGCTTTATGGTTGTTTGTCGCCCAATTAAGTCAGAATCTTCAAAGTTTGCAAATCTGCAAGTGAAAAACATCCTCCGAACACCCACACACTCCCCCCGGAGGCCTTTTCTTCTACTCAGAGATGCCACTCAAGGCTACAGTGACTCAAGATTTGCTCACATCACCCATTTCATGCTCACACTCGCTCAATGAACGGATGTGATGCACAAAGTGCAAATGAATGGTTCTCTGTGATCTCTACATTAGGACTCTCATCTCCACTTTCATGCTGCGCTGTTTAAGAGGAGAGTAGATGAATCTCCACAGTACAGCAATGAACAAACTAATGAATATTCCAGCCTCACTTGCTTCTCTAATGAAAAGCCAGTGATCTGCAGTTGAGCACAAACGCCAAGTAAAAGAAAGTCCATTAAGGTCTCTCGAGTGGTGCAACGGTATAAAGCCCTCAGAGGTCGAATCACAGCAATGCCGCAGCCAAGAGAGCGAAATAGTCCTACTCTCTGGGTGGAAATATGGCATTATTTACTTATATAGAACAGGAAGGACCTGCCACATTTCAGACTTCACACATTTCGTGTAGGAGCTTCGCATTTTGACAGTGGAATGCAAAAACATTTCAAAAGAGCTGCTTTTTCCTGATAAAAATGGGATGTGAACCAAAATCCACCTCTTCACCAGGGGTCATTACATTAGCTTGTGAATGTGTTGTGTGTAAGTATTATTATTTACCTGTTAGCAGTGATCTTGTGGCTGGACCACACCGCTCCTACATTCTTGTTGACCTCCGTGACTCCGATGTCCCCCAGGCTGCCGGGCTCTTTCCGTCGCAGTAGGTCATTGACTTTGGCCCCCATGGCTTTACCCAGGTTCTTCAGGTGTGTGCTGCTTTTTTGGCCTCCTGGAGAGAAGTCACGACGACCAGAGGCGGCGCTCAGCTTCGTCCCCTGCTTCAGCTGCTCACCTGCACTCGAGTTCTCAAACATGCTTTGGTCAACTGCAGAGAGAAGAGAGAAAACAAGTAAACGGTCATGCTTTTTTTTTTTTTTTTTTTTTTTTTTTTTAAATTATTATTATTATTTTTTAAATATGCTAATATAAAAATACAAAAGCTTTGGAAGAATGGTGAAGAAATAATGCTGTACGTGGGAAAAGCAGATTCCACCAATGATGTTCAATCATGTGACATTTTTAAAGAAAAAATGCAAAACTCAATCCATTGAAAATGAAATTGAACATCAACACATGCACAATAAAGTTCAGCGCAAATACAATATCAACAATACAGTATCAATAAATCACATATAATAAATAAGAATATTTCCGAAGCAGTCTTACCTCCTGATATTTCATTGAAAGCATTTGAGGGAGACAGGGAATGTGTTTTAATAATAGCACGCACATACATACAGTACAAAAGTTATAAAATAGGTCTATAAAAATGTTTCTCCATGCAGACACTTATTACACAGTGTAAATCTGTTACCTTTACACAGCTGCCACTGGGTCGTCTCACACTGACACCGGGGAGGCAGAGAACAATACAGACATGCCAGAACAACACCAAGCAAGTGGCTGGGAGAACCGCACAAACTTAACATCCTAGTTTGACAATTCCTTGCCATTAGAAAGTCAAGCAGGTGATTAATGTGTTTATACAGTGGAAGTGGTGACTGATTCACTCACTGCAAATCACCAACACCATAGTAGTCATGTTTGACTCAAGTTGTGCTTATTGCACAATTTGACATTGCAAACAAAATAAACGAGTAATGGGAACACACGGGTTTCTGGAAAAAACGTAAATATCGTGCAAAGTTTTTTACGCTTGTATGAGGTGGTTTTGCAGACAATTCGATAAAGAAATATTTTGCGATGAAATGAAGAGCGAATGGAAACACTACCTTTCTGAAAATCACAAGAGGAGAAAACCCAGCGTTTTACAATGTTAGACCATTCTTTTTTTTTTTTTAATTTCACTTCTATTTTGGGCAAAACTGTAACGGAAACCCGACTGCTAGCGAGTTTTAAGAAGTCGTTGCTGGAATTATTAGGAATGACCTCGAATGGGAGATGAATACTATTTGCACCATCAAAAAATAATTTGTTTCTACGGAGGCTCGATATCTCGCCAGGGTTTTTGACACGGTTCCACAGATCCTCTACTTGGAGTGTCTTGATGTCCTCCATAGCGGTGTGGTTCGGCTCGGCCTCCGCTTGTTCAAACGCTAACATTCAGCACTTGGTGCACGCAACAGTACAGCGGACAGGCCGGCAGCTACCCTCGGCTCATAAGCTGTTTGACTCCCGGGTCAAGAACAATGCTGGTGGAATCATCACGGACACCCACTCATCCGGGAATCCACCTATTGCAAAATCCCCCCTCTGGAAAATGGTTTCGTTTCATTAGAGCTGGAAGTAAATCTTATCAGAACAGTTTTGTTCTAGAGCGGTCATACTGCTCAACAGGTCTTTGAAATGAGACATTAATATACTCACTAATATAAACATCTCGACATACGTTATATAGTAGAATAAGGTTCCATATATTGTATAGTTTTATTCTCTTATGCCTAAATGTGCTTTTGGTGTATAAAGAGATTGCTGATTCCTGATGTAACGTGCCCAGACCATTTGCGGCCGCGGTGATTTTCAGCCTGTTACCCTGAGCAACTTTCGGAGAATTTGCTGAAAGATGAGCGTCTGAGCAGCAGAAAGCTCATTAGCCTAACCCAGTTTTCCACTGATAACAAGCACTTTCTAAGATTTCTTATGCCATGTTATCAGCACTGTACACCGGAGGAGCCCCTTGTACCATCGCACTATGCAAATGTTTGACAGAGGAGTCATTGAAATGCAGGGAAAATATTTGGATGGGCAAACTAGCGAGATGTGCTGGAAAAATATTTGAATAATAAAAAGCTTCAGACTGAATTTCTGGTTAGGATTCATGCACAATAAACAACTCTCGCATACAAATCCCTTTTGTACAGCTTAAGAGACACAAAAAGTTCATAAAGCTTTGTGTACATGGTGGAAAGAAACAGGAAGTGGATGATGGCGAGTTTATAAAGATATAACCTATATTTTCAAAATATTTAAATGAAGTTCAGTATTTGTTACTATTCGGTATGTCTCCTTTTTGCTGTAATGTGCATTCGAGCTGAAGTTTGTGTAAAACCTTCGTCTGAAGGGATAAGACTCGCATAAAATCTGACCTGTGAGACGCACACGCCGACATTTTGCTCAAACGAATTAATATGGTCAAGATCACAAATTTGTATATAGTTAAATAATGACCTACAAATTGACTATCGAATGGCTAAATACAAATGGGCTGAAGGGGATACAAGCACAAAATATTTTGGAACCCTCTTATGTTTGTGTTATTATTCTCTGCAAAATGTTCACGGTGACATGACACACCAAAGTATCCTGCCCCATAATCCCACCCACTAATCCCGCTATGGCAATGGCCCACCTACAAGAAGATTGCGCTATAAGAAGTACATTTGCATTTTGTATTCCGTCTCTGCAATCTGATTGCATTCCTGCTTGTAGTACTGGGTTCTATTTCAGCACAAAATGTAATTTTTGGGGGGAAAAATCCACCTATTTTATTTGAGAAACATTTTCAGAGATCTGAACAAAAAAATTGTCAACATGACACTGGACATAAGGTCAGTGAACTCTGATTGGACAAACATTTAAGGAGTCACGTGTTGTGTTGTTAATGAATCTCCTGCTCTGGTTTACATAAACCCTATCACTTTTATAGCTACTGCATCTGTAGTCAGCCAAATTGACAAATGGAATATTCCTTCCTAGGAACAATGCACTGAAGCAAACGGCACACACAGAGATACAGTGGTGCGGGAAAAGGATACTTGAGAAAGGTGGAGCAGTTGAAGACAGCGAGGTAGAGACACCAAACAGACCAAGGATGAATGTGTCCTGCCATCAAGGTCCCCTTAAAGCATCTTCACCTACGCCTGTGTTCCTCTACAAGTCTCGAATGGTAGCATAACCCTGCAGCTCTGGCCTGTGGTTCAGAAGTTCAGAATATCTAGTGAGGAGTCCAGCACAATAGTCGAGGTCAGTAATGTGTGGCAAGATCTGTTCTTTTCTTCTACAGGTTTCTTGCTGCATCTGATCTCTGTCTGCGTGGGAGAAACCCATGGGGGGAAAACTGATGCTGCAGATACCTGAGCAGAATACTGAGAAAACAACTTTTTAACCCATACCAGGAGCAGATGGGTTGATCGAAGATGAATAGACTTTAAGGTCGATATTTTTAAGAAGTCTTACTTGAAAATGTACCACTTTATTTTTATTATTCCGAACCCTGTAATTCACCTGAGGACTGTGCAGTTAGTTATAGGTGGGAAAAAAAAAAAAAAAAGAGATCTATCGTTCAAGTTTGCTCCGTGTCAGCTCTTTGAGGGTGAAGAAAAGAAACTGAAATGAAGTGCAAAAAAGTTTGAAAAGTACTCTTTGCCTGTGACGGCCGACCCCGGCGACCACACAATTGGCTCGAAACTTCCTCAGGGTTTTGATTCCTACCACAATGTGAAATTTCAACCTTCAAAGCACAAAAGAGGAAAGAAGGAAAGGAAAGAAGAAATAAAGTTTTATTAAGGTAAAAGCAAGGGTCAATGACAAATTACACATTAAGTGCACTTCCACTCCCACAGATACGCTATATTTTCTGTGTAACGAAGTCTGGAAAAACATTGCACAGAGACAGAAGCTGTGATGTGACATGAAGGGGCCACAAGGGGCAGTAGAGGGGAAGAATGAGAAGTAAGAGTTCATAGCTCCGGGACGCCACAGGATGGCCCATTCCTGCTGAGTTCATGAGAACACTCAGACACGCTCCGCTGACCACTCTGTCAACTCAATTACACAAAATGACATGAGCCTAGAGCGCTCCATTTACTGTAACTCTCTCTGATTTATACCATCACCCATTTTCCTTTGACCGTTTTAACTCTGATCAAATTCCTGTCTTAAAGCACAAACCCAACTCATATTAATCAACCTTAAACTAGCACAACAGTTTGACCTGCAAAGAAACCAATTTCCACACATTAATATCCTCATAAAGCCAGATCAGATCCTCGTCGAGGCGCCAACACTGCTAACAAGAAAATCCTCAAGCAGAGAGAATAAAACATTTTACCACAAAATCCCAGGAGTCTTTCGGTGGATGAGATGGCATTTTTTTCCAGATGTCAGACGAGTAAGCGTAAAAAAATATCAATGTAGGAGTCTTCTTAAAAATGAACGGTTCCATTTTTTTCCCCGCCGCACCAACCAAAGACGTGACAATCCCACCTTTTTGTATTTTTACCACACAAAACAGAGGCTTGTGAATTCACAGATCAAAGTTGACCCACTAGTGTTTTTTCTCTACGCTCGCTAGGATTTTCTTGTTGGCAAAGTCGCCACCTTTATCTAATGAACCCAGATAAAGCTGGTGCAGAGAAAGTTCTTTCACATCCCATGTCATTTCCCACTTCAGTGAATCGGTTTTTCCTCCTCAGGACAATTTTATTCGTCATCGATCTGAATGCCGTTTTAGCTGAAAAAGCCGGAAAGTCAAGACTCAGAAATGCTACGGCTGAACTGTAGGTGTTGGCAAATCTATCTTTAAAAAAACGTGTAGGTGTGAAAACGTTGCCTTTGAATAATCAATTCAGATTGAGGTTCGTATTAATAAAAGAACTAATATAGCATAAGCAATAACTATTTATTCCTAATTAATAATAACTGATAACGGACAGAGACTGAGTGATCCGTCTTGACATTTGACCTCATCACCTACACCACATCGTTTTAAAGGTTCTTTTTCTGTCCAATAATCTGCCTGTTAAACTAAATTAATTTAGCCACTTCTCTGTCATATCTGGTCTAACATACGACCAGCTTGTGTGCTGATGGGTCAACTATGAATATTTAATCTCGACCCTCTGCCTGGATATAAATCTTTAACTCGTATGGCTCGGTGCTGGGGGATGGGAGCTGAAATTGCTCTATGGCATTTGATGAAACAGCAGTGTCTGGGTCATGAACTGAAAGGTCAGAGTGGAGCCCCATCAGAGGCTCTTAATGAGATTTTTCATTGAGCAACTCCGTCTAAAGGAAACTCCACACACAGGGTCCCTGCCAAAAGAGATCAAATGTAAGCTGTAAGAAACGGATCTTGTGCCGCTCCGTGGATCAGTAACCACCAAAACTGGATGGATAGACAGTTCTTTAGTTGAACAACTATACAACAATGTGTACGTAAGCTATAATGTACTCCAGGTGGATGCTGGACCAGGGCAGAGGCGTAGCTTGGTTGAGTTTGGGATTTGCTGAGAAACAGTGCTACATTTGCCAAAACCACAGGGCACAGGAACTTGCCAGACAATTCTCTACACCTCTATTTTTGTCTGACTTCAAATCAATATTTCATTAAATGATCTGCCCTTGCCATGTCAGGCAGACGAAGCTCGTCATGCAGTTAGAGGCATCCTGAGTGCTGTTTCCTTCACACTGGCTGAATGTTAGACTGTTTCAATTAGACCCTGATAATTCCAGCACTTGTGCAAAAATTACATGGTACGCTCCTAGTAAAAAGATGTTCATTTTTTTTTTCTCCCCGGTGAGAAAAACTAAAGAACCCACTGGGGTAAGCCACAGAGACAACACTGCACTGCAAAAGAAACAAACAAACAAACAAACAAAGAAAAACAATTATAATATCAATTCCAGTTATAGCATTTTTCAAGCATGAAATTGCCTTGGCAGAAGTATTTACTTCGAAAATTATGACAACATAGCGAGGTAATAATATCAACACGGAAATTATTTTAAATCCACACCATACGGCCAAATGTTTATGGACACTTGATGACCACACCCATGTGGTTCTTCCCCAAACTGTTGCCACAAAGTTGGAAGCACACAATTGTCTAGAATGTCTTTTGCATTTGCTATAGCGTTACAATTTCCCTTTACTAGAACCAAGTGGCCCAAACCTGTTCCAGCATTACAAAGCCCCTGTGCACAAAGTGATCTCCATTACATGGTTTGCCAAGATGGATGTGGAAGAATCCAAGTGGCCTGCACAGATCCCAGACCTCAACCCCACTGACCACCTTTGGTATAAACTGGAAAGCTGACTGCACCCCAGGTCTCTTCCTTAACATCAGTGCCTGGCCTCACTAATGCTCTCAATAATGATCAAATCCCTACAGCCACGCGCCAAAGTCTAGCGGAAATCCTTCCCAGAAGAGTGGATACTGTTAAAGCAGAAAAAGGGAACAACGTTGGAATGGAACGGTCTGCAAGCACATGAGTGTGCTGGTTTGGTTTTCACAACCTTTTGGCCATAGCGTATTAGTCTTGAAATAAGCTGAATAATATTGCAATGCCTCAATCGTAATCAATTAATATTATATTCAAAAAGCAAATATCTTTATGCATGTATATTGCATTTGAAATGGGTCCAACCAGAGAACTTTTTAGTGTGCCCACTTGAACTCATTTTCATAATGTACTCCATGTGTAGTTGAAGGAAAATTGGTTCGATCATATAATTATGCACTCTTTAGGGCAATAATCTGCATCCAATTGCATGTTTTGTGTTGATAAGTAAGCGTAAAATGCATTTTGCCTTCCAGATTAGGGGGGTATACTACGAAGGGAGTTTAACCTACTGAGGGGTAACGTAGGGTTATTAAGTGAAGTCAGGGTTGACGAGCCATGGATTCCTAAACTGGTGTTAAACAATATTACGATGGTGATTAAGATGTTAGTTAGTTGATTCGGCGTTAACTTGACAGGAATTTGTGAGTGTTCACGTAAAAGGGTGTGATTGAAGGCTAGCACAGCTTGTGAATCATTGCACGAATACAGAATTTCTTTGAGGAAGAATGTTGAATAATTTCTGGGTATGAGAGTTCAAGAGCACTCGTACCGGCAAGCCCAACACCGTGGCAGCCAACAAAGCCAGGGAGGCTTATTGGCAACGCATTGCTGATGGTCAGTTGGTAAGAAAATTCTCCACCGAGTGTCATTAGAGATGCCCGGCCCCAGCAGTTGGCGAAGACCACAAATTTCCTATATCATTCCTAAAGAATATCATCGGGATAAGCTAAGGGATTTCTGACTGCCTCTAAATACCCTCGCCTTGCGGAGTGAGCCTCTCTCTAACCACGCGCCTATGTTAATAGGGTCTTCTAAATGTGCCTGCATTTTCATCTAAAGGATTGTAGGTGAACGAGCGCTGCTTATATAAGGTAACACCGAGTTAAACAAGAACATGAACTGCCTGCAGGAGTTTAAATTGCCATGGCGGCATACCTCGGGGGAAACCTGCTCGCCTTTTGTAGTACCGGTTAATCAGGAAGTCACCCCCGACGTCACAAAGTTACTCCTGAAGTTGTTTGGATAAGCCAGTAACCCTGCTTCTTAGTATACCAGCTTTATTATAATGTGAAATAAAGACTGGTGTACCAATTTGAGTGACTTAACTGCATGTATGGGAAAACACATCATATACCAGTGAATGTTGCAAGAATGGCCAAGATGAAACACTGACTCAGAAATATTTGTGATGCAGCATGTTGCAAATCACTAGCACTTTGTCTTAAATATTTATTTTCCCGCGGATCGGGAAAATAAGTAAGAAAAGAAAAGCTGAACTGTGACCAAATCGACGGTGTTTTTAAAATCAGACGCACTCCACCCACGTCCCCTAACCTAATGCGAGGGGAAAAACAATGCCAAATGTGAAAGCACCCATCTATCATTCGTAAAGTCTTCTTTAGTTTGTCCCATGAGGATCGTTTAACATTTCTACATAAACCCGTTCCACGCAGAACCCTCTTGGAGCATAGATCATGGTGTAATCCAGTCTGGCACTGCAGGTCTACCATGACTACATCATACGGTGTATAAAGATTTGATTACTGCTTATTTTTCCTAGGGTTTTGTGGGCAGATCTGCACTGCAGATAAATTATACACAAGTCTGGTATGAATACAAGGCTAACCTGCTTCCTGTGAGACATGTTTGGCCAACCTCCACATTTTTCATCTAACTCTTGCACATACTGTGTCACAAAGCAGCATAACACACTCTGAGGAATATTGCTATCTACCCTCTTCCATATCCATGAGCTAACAGACAGACAAGACTGACCAGTGTCACTCTGACAGAGGAAACGAGACTACACCATCACTACCACCCACACAGCACAGCCAATGTTCACTATGGCATTATTAAGATCTGACCTCCCGATAGCTGGACAATAAGGGTGAACGTTTTCTGTTGAGCCACTTGAGTCCCCAGAACTGTTTTTGAAAAGGTTTTGTCTTTAAGATTAGTCCTGACTCGCTGTTTCTATTCTGTGGCAATTGCCTCTTAATTCCATATAGAGTAAACAAGTTGTTGATAGCGATTCATGTACAATCTGAAGCCACTTGCAGCTTTCCTCTGTGAAATGAGATGCAGATGATGCGGTGAATCTGCAGCAGCTCCTTGAAACCAAACGGGAAAGCCCTCTGTGCTGTGTGCTTCGGATACGACGTGCTGCTTTTTCTGGAACAGCTGTGTTGACGGCCAAAAAAAAACATGGCCCCTTGATGTGTATAAATCTTCTCTGTTGGTATTCTCTAAAGTGCAGCAGGGCTAAGGTGGAACCTATGAAAAGAAAGTTCATAAAACATCTGCATTTACTTTAATAAGTTTCCAACTTATTGAGTGAATCTTTCAAATGCAACTGGGCCATAATCAGCACTCATGGGGACAAGCGTATGCAAATGGAGTCTGATCCCTGAGAAATTATCAAAGGGCTTATTATGCTTTCAAAGTTCCCGGAAATCAAAAATTGTCAGTCAAATTTTTTTCATTTCCTTCTCAAGCTGATTTTTTTCATCTGCCCTACTTCTCTTCTTTGATTAGCTTTCACACAGAAGAGCCTTTTACTGAACATCCCAAACAAGCGTTCCATTTTCTCTCCAAAGCAACACAGTACATCAAAACCTAGTCCAAAAAATTATTAATAACAGCTACACACTCATTAGTGGACATTCATATTTGAGAACGCATGATTCACGAAAGCCCACAGTTGATGCATTCAATAGTTTGTACACCCAGAGCATCACAAACAAGCATTAAAACTCAAACAGCAGATCACAGCAGCAGCGCGGCCTAAGGGTGCTTTCACATATGCTGTGTGGTGTGGGTTGGTTTTTTGTTTTGTTTTTTCACAGTGGAGAGCTTCTAAAAACGTTTTAAGAAAAGTGACAGTGGGTGCATTTTAATCTCATGGCCTATCTACTGAAATGTAAAACAAACAAACAAACATGGAGGACCAAGTGTCCGTGAAAAGTCTTTTTAGTTAGCAAACATAACATATAAATATTTCCCTGCCAATATTTGAACATTTTTGCGACATTCGCCTGTATGTGATGTGCTTCTGAAGCCACATGCGAAGGTGAACACCCTCCTCTTCAGCAGCACACCTTTAACTCGGATAAGAAATCTAATCTAGTAGGCTAGTTATCTAGCTGACACCACCTAACACCGGTAAGATCCAGTAAGTGTATCTGGTAAGAAAATGCCAAATATGAAAGCATCCTAATGAATCTCATGAACAACAGCTGTATAATTTGACAAGATGGTTTCAGATAATGTGTTAAAAACTGAGGCATCAGTTTTTGAGGCTTTAAGATATTAATATGTATATAATATCTAAACAATTATTATTGTTACAATCATTATTATGATGTAATATACTTTAAATAGGGCGGCACGGTGGTTAGCACGGTCACCTCACAGCAAGAAGGTCCTGGGTTCGATCCCCAGGGTGCCTTTCTGTGCGGAGTTTGCATGTTCTCCCCGTGCATGTGTGGGTTTCCTCTGGGTGCTCAAGTTTCCTCCCACGGTCCAAAGACATGCAGATTAGGTCAACTGGCTACTCTAAATTGCCCATAGGTGTGAATGCGAGC
>JAQQZR010000036.1:4545156-4558026 GCA_030068235.1 Notoglanidium macrostoma | reverse complement strand
GCTGGGATTGGCTCCAGCTTCCCCGCCACCCAGACGGATAAAGCGCTATAGATAATGGATGGATGGATGGATACTTTAAATTTAAACGAATAACCGGTGATCACAGTTGGTACGAGTTAGTTCCACCCTTCAAGCTGAAACCTACATTAAATCACCAGCAGGCATGTCACATGTGAGAAAGCTGTGGCATGACACAGCGAAATGCAGCTGTAGCTCAGAAAGCAACAATCTATCACACTTTTCCCTGAAGGCCGATGAAGATGTACAGCTGTCAGGCTCCGTCACAGAGCTGCTCTCACCTTGGCTGCTGACAGCTTCATACACGCTCATTAAAGCCCCGAAGAACAGCCGAGCTCTCCTCCGACTTCTCTCTCACCAGAAATATCTGGGCCAACTGAGCTAGGAGTTACCACAGCTCAAACTTTGAGATCATCACTTATTAAACTTGATCTGTTTCTCCTTCACTGAACACATCAAGCTCCAATGGAAACATCAGTGACAAAGAACCAGCAGAATCCTTGCCAATCTCAAGAAAACGTTGATGCACTTTATATAACTTCCTTGTTTTTGGTTTTTAAATCGAAGGCATTTATTAATCGGCTTAATGCGATTCTCCATTATTTTCAGTTTATCAAAAGATTCACCATTAAACAAATGAAACTTAAACGCCACTACTGCGATCGGCGGTTTACGTGGGGAAATAAAATGCTATATGAAATGAGCTTCTTCGGTGTCGGAGAACCTGGATGTGTTAATTCGAGGTCTCGTGTCTCACTGGAGTGTCTTCCTGCACAGCCTTGCTGTCTCCTGGGATTCCCTCACTGCTCCCACACACCACCATCCAGCCACGCAGACTGGTGCAATAACACTGCAGATGTTAATTATCCATTCCCCATAAGCATCTAAATGAGCAGTTATTAACTACAGTAATTTTCGGTGACTTGGGGCAATAGGGTGGATAACGCAGCAATGTCTCTGGGAATGTAACAATTATGCCTTCGGTACCGAACTGTGAAACAAATTAAGTTGAGTATTTTCTCTCCTTCGCTAATTAAGAAGAAGGGGGAATGTTTGAGGCTTGTATTTTTGCCTCTTCTTCAGCAGAGCACATAATCAGGCTGCGAGTTGTCAAAATTATACGTTGCGATTCCGTGATTGAGGTGCCATTCGCGTCCCACTGAAATTACATTACATAAAAATGTCTGTAAATAAAGATAAGACATTTCAAATACAGGTAACTTGTCCTTTATAAGATATTTGACCTGTATTTAAAATGTGTGCATGTTTCAGATAAATAACTTGCTTTGTTCTGGCCTCCTATAACCACACTTTAACTTGGAATATAATCATAAGCCATGTTATTTTTGCATTAATGCATGAATCGCTTTAACATCTCATACTTGAAATGTCCTTTTCCGTAAGCCATTCATTACAGGTTATAAAAAGAAAAGAAAAAAAAGGAAAATGTTTTTGGAGTCTTAACTCAATTTACTCAACCCTGAAAACCTGAACACAAATATAGGAAATATTTCTAATATTCCACAAGTTGCACGATCAACAGGAAGTCACATCGACCGAATTTCCTGAAGATCATGAGAAGATGAAAATGAAGTTCTCAAATTGATGTTGTGACGTTACCCACATGATGGCGTCAAAGCAAATGATTAATTACAAAATAATAAAGCAAGTTATTATTATGTCCTCATGCCATTATGCTGGATGCTAAACTTATATATATATTATAAGTTAAAAAAATATAAACCCTGCTTTCTCATCTCTTCCTCATCCTAGAGCAAAATGCAGCCATTAACCTTGTATGAAATGTTGTCTGAGATGGGTTAACACATTTTTAAATGGTTGACTGCATGTTTTCTTAGATTCAATTTTGATACATTGGGTTACAAACACTAAATGGCGCCTCAGTTACAGAATCTCCCATAGGATTGTTTTGTGCCTGAGGAATTTCTGCTTGCTAACGATACAAGAGCCAATACAGTAGTGGAGAGCTGAAAGGCTTCCTCCCGGCTAGCTAATTAGATTCTCAGACTCAAAGCCGCCTTGTTCACTTCAGGCCTTAATTAGCCGAACATGCTTCTGCTCTACAGTTAAATTTCCTTTAAAAGCTAAATTCCTACCGTACCATTCCTTTCCTCCAAACCAAAACCTTGATGGAACACACATCGATGTACAATTAAAGAATCTTTGCTCTCTTTAGCTTCACTGTCTCACTTTCAGTTATCCAAGTCATTATATGACCGATGTTACAGTGGTAACACTAATGGGAGTGGAGTGCATAGCAGTGTACACATGCATTAATCTGGGTAGTAACAAAACCACAGGCGCAAATCTAACATGATACAGCTTCAACAAGCACATATGCCTTTTTTTTTTTTTTGGTCCAGCACATATACTGAATATGCTTTACTGCAATAAAACAGAATTAAAAACCCAACTGAGAGAGATAACATGGACACGGATTCTAAAATAATACATTTATAATACAGTTCAGTCGTACACTCGCCACTCGTTTACCACCGGTGTGATGCAGTGAGTCAGCACTGCTTGGGAAAGTGTTGGTGTTTTTCCACAGCACGTTCAAAAATTAAAAGGAACCAAAGGAACTTGGGATTCTAGTTCGGTTCCAATTTGACGGATGACTAGAATGGTCCCAGCGATGACGATGTATGCACTGACATGCAGTTAGTGTCGGGTTAAAGGAGCCGGCTCACCCTTCCCAGAATCCAGTTAGTCGGTTTTTGTTTTGAAAGCTTGTGAGTGCTTCCTGTTGCATGCTATTTCACTTTTACTGATCCATCCGAAACCCATTTCAATCTTTTTCTTCATCTACGTGTCATACGTGGGGAAAAAAAAAAATGAAGAATAAAAAAGCCTTATTTCTTTCTTTCCTTCAGGTTCATTATGTACAGAATAGCCATATGACAACAGTGGATTGGTCATAACAATTTAAAATACAACATTTACGAATATCTTCAATTTCATGTTATGTTATGTTCTATGACCTAGGATGTTGCTGATTGTTTCTGGAATATCGGTGGCATCGAGAATGGCATCACTACGTGGTGCAAAGGATTCTGGGAAGCGTGAGCCGGCCCAATTTCCGGCTTCAACGTTATTTCCTTCTGATTGACTGTTTGGTGAACCAGCTTCTGCTGACTGCTGTGAAATTACTGGAAAACAACAACAACAACAAAAAAAGAAAGAAAAAAAAAACCTTTGAGGAAGGCTTTTTCTAAATTTTGCCTACAAGTTCATCCATAAAAAGATCTGTGATGAAATTTCAGTAAATTGTTGACGTTTATCAAAAATAACACTAAAAAGATCATGAACGCAGTAAAATCTATGTGTTTTAAGCGGTAAATTCTGTTGCATTCCAGATGAACGGAAAAGCTGATAATTCACCTATGCTGCATTTGTGCTGTAAATAGTTTGTGCTGGTATGAGATTTGAAATGTTGAACATTAAAAGATAAATGATGGTGAGGAAACAGCACAACACAGTGTTTTGCTTGGCACTAACAAACCAGAGTATTGTTTTCTTGTTTTTTTTTCCAGTCTGTTTTTCTTTATGTGTATTTTGTGTATAATATGTTGTCGCATTATGCGTATCCAGCTAGCAATGAACTCTGCCCCCAAGCATTATTAGGTTTTTTTTGGTACTGCTTATACCAAAACTTTCCCCTTACCAAAACTGGTACCCTTATTATGTGCAATGGAAAAAGGCCTTGGTACACATAATGTGATGCAAAACCTCCCACCTCGCTCAGTCTCTGAGAATCAGCAGTAAGAACAGCGATTTACGACAGATGAGCAGTGAGCACACTTAGCTGTAGCCATTCGCGCATCCGCAGCCTAAACGGCAATTTCATCGTCCAGGCAGTCAGAGGGGCCGTGCTGGTTGAGCACATTGAGCAGACGCAGACTGCTCTCGTCCTGGAGCCCCCAGCTGTCCCGCTCGTCGCTCTCGTCCGTGTTGGACTCGTACTCTGAGGCGATGCCTGACTCGCGGAACTTGAGCAGCTCCAGGCTCCCCAGCAGCTCGTCCCGGGGCGAGGGTGATACCTCCTGGAAGGGGCTTCTCTCCTGTTGGGGAGGTCCCGGGAGAAAACGGAAACACTCAAACTTAGCCAGACTTTGGTCCCTACCTAAAGGACTGCTCAGGGGCAGGGCGAGCTGCGTGCCATCGTTCAGAGGTGGCAGGACCATGTCTTCGGGGTGCGGTGTCATGGCGTCACAGATGATCGGGGGTACGTTGGCTCGGAACGTGATCTCCAGTAGACTGTCCTGAGATCCCACTGTACAGATACAGAAAGGGAGGATGAAAATTTAGCTGGAGTAATTTGAAAACGCATAATACTGGATTAAAGAAGAGAATTTTCTCCTGTCCTCATTGGGACACGTTCTCCATCAACCTAGGGTGCACGTTAAGGCCTACAAGATCTTACTCCTGCCTTACAGAGGACAATAAATGACAAACGCTTGGGGATAATGTGTTCTTGCTCCATCTTCTTTGAATGACATTGACTGACTCAATTCTTGTGAACCTGCAGTTACCCCTACCACTAAAGTTACACCAGCTCCAGTCCAACATGGAAGCCAAATATTCACATATAAACTGGAATTCCTAGAACATCTACACTATATGGCCATATGTATGAGGACATCTGACCATTACACCCATATGTGATTCCCCAAAACTGTTTCCACAAAGTTAGATGCCTTTGCATACTGGAACTAATGATCACAAACCTGTTCCAGCATGACCGTGACCCATGAAGGCATGGTTTGCTGCACAAAGCCCTGACCTAAACCCCACTGTACACCTATTGGGATGTGGAACGGTGACTGCACCTCAGACCTCCTCACCAGACATCAGTGTCTGACCTCACTAATGCTCTTGTGGCTGAATGAACACAAATCCTCACAGCCACGCTCCAAAGTCTAGTGGAAAACCTTCCCAGAATTATGGTGCTTATTACAACAGCAAAGACGGGACTAGATCGGAAATGGGATGTTCAGAAAGCACATATGATAGTCTGATGTCCATATAGTTTGGCCATATAATGTACATCTATGTTTATTTATTTGGCGGATGCTTTTATGCAAAGTGACTTACAAATTGAGTAGTTAAAGGGTTAAAAGTTTTGCTCAAGAACCCAATAATAATAGTGCCTGGGTTTGAGCCTTATGATCAGTAGCACAAATCTATAACCAGTGAATGATGATAATAATAATAATAATCTGATGATGGTGTCTGCCTTAGAAAGACTGTCTTCCCTGCTGAGTCTTGGACATAAAAACTGCTATAAAATTCCCTTCCATTAAGTTATACAAAATATGTTGAAAATGGGAGATTTCTCTTTTGGATGTGTGTTTTGCCTAATAGCTATGCATAAGTCCTTCTTCAAATTTAACACCATTTCCCCCCTAATAGTTTGCTAAAGATCAACTGAAAATAGCATATGGATTATAAAATTAGGCTGAAAGATCAGAGAGACGTCCACTGCTCTTTCAGCGATTTCAAAACGCACTGATTAAAGCCTGACCATGAATATGAATGAAGAACTGTAGGTGTGAAAAGACCTCAGACCAACATGGTGAAATCTGAGCACAGGAAATAGAAAATGCAAAAATGGTATGTTTTATCTTCACCTGCCTCCCTGAAGTTCACACTTTAACAGAATAATGTCTCTAAATTGGAGTGGGTGCAGCCATGGGGTGAATGCACTTTATCATTTCCTGGCTAATGTGCAGGATGTGCAGGCTGGCCTGGGCGAGTTTTAACTCTGAGAACGGTCTTACTCAGTGTAAAATGGTGCCTGATGGGGTCTGATGGAACACAAATGAGGAAAGTGTGGATGAGGGGCTAATCGGAGAAAGACAAAAGCACTTTTGTGAGAAAAACGGATGAGGACAGGGAGTGGAGCAGGATCAGTGTAAAAAGATACTGAAAACGAGGAAACCGAAAAGTGATACGACTTGGAAAAAGACATGCAGCCCAAGAGGAATTTTATTGTCTTCCTCCAGAAGCATGAGCATGATTTACCTCTGTGCTTTACCACACTGACATCTTAATCTCTTACTTCTATTGGCGAACACTAAATATAAAAGTCAAGTATTGGTCTGACTGGCGATACTGCGAGTTTAAAGCTTTTTAAAAAAAAAAAAAAAAAAGAAACAATAGAGCGCAGACAGCAGGACAGGGTAGGTTGTTGATCTTGGGAATGCTGTGTGGGTTAACATGGCAGAGATGGATGTGATAAATGACGAAACAAGAGAATCACTGTCAGAGGGAGTGATGGAATGGGAATAAGAGCAAGCGAGAGAGAGAGGGAGCGACGGAGAGTGACAGAGAGACAGGAAAAGCTAGACGGAGACGGAGCATGAGAGAAAAACAGAAAAAGGCAGAGTGACAGAAAAGAGAAATGGACAGACAGGAAGATAAAGGGACAAAGTGAAAGAGAGAGAAATAAAGAGACAGGAAGTAAGACAGAGAATCACGTAGATAGATGGTGAGAGAGACAGCAAGAGAGAGAGAGAACATGAGAAAGACAGACAGGGAAACAAAGATAACGTGAGAGAGACAAAGAGAGAGACAAAGAGAGAGACAAAGAGAGAGACTGAGGTAGAGTGATGGACAGAATGGGAGATGGATTATAGTAATAAAAAGTGAAAGATGAGAAGTGAGAAATGGAGAACGTGAGAAAGAAAGAGATGGACAAAGAGACAGGGAGAGGAGAGAGACAGAGATAGACGGACAACGAGAGAGCGAGAGCGAGCGCGAGAGCGAGAGCGAGAGAGACTCACAGGAGCCACTGCCAGTAAGTTTGAGCTCTAGCTCCTGGATCTGCTTGACCAGCAGTGAGATGTGTTGCAGGAGGTCTTTATTCTGCAGCAGCAGCTGGTGCACTCGAGCCTGAGCCTCTATCCTGGCTGCTGCTTCTGCTGAGAGCTGATCCTTCAGTAGGTGAACCTGAGACAACACACAGCACAACATCCTACATCAGATCTTCCGAAAATTGTATTGTCACTCTAGTCTGTCCATCACAGAATCTGCACATTTACGGAAAGAAGATCCAAAAGCAGTCCGGCGGCAGGATGCAGAATAGCTTTCTTTGCTGTGCTTGTGACTCACCTGCTGTTATGGATGGTGCCACATGACTATCCTAATCGAGCATCCCCAAAAATGGAGTGTGGCTACGTCTTACCCGTGCTTCATGGATAATCTAGATGGTGTAGGTTTGTACCTAAGAACTGCTGCTGTGATCATAAAGACGGACCTGTGGTCATCCCGGTACACTTATATAATCCTTTCAACTCACTCGGTACTACTTGTCTTTACTCTTCTACACCTGTACCCTGTAATGATGTAATCCCACTATGCAATGTCACTCCGACGTGGTTGGGTTCCCTTTTGAGTTTCTTGCTACGGTGCTGCACAAATAAACCAGAATTGAGCTGAATTAATAATAAATATGTATCTTTACACCAACCACAATGGCACATTCATTCAGCAGCAACTGCAATCACAGGAAGCAGATGATTAGAGACATCACAGTACTTCTGCTATCTGGGAAAACTGGATAGATTTGGTGTGAAGACACATGTTGATTATATGCGTGCTGATTTGAGGCACAAAATGGTGGCATCTTTTCCTCTTCCTTTCTGAAACAAGCTGAAGCGGTTAGAGTAACCAGATGCACTGATTATATGGGATACGTCTCTTCAGGAATTCAACGAGAAGCTTTGATTATGTAAAGGATTTTTAATGAATTATTAATCATTTAAGTACATATTGCATCTGTATGACTCACGCTTCGTCCTAAGTGCAGACAGTTCTCCACTTCAACCCTTAATGATTCATGACATATTAAAAGTGGATCCAACTTATGCTTTCAAAAGGTTAATGGATAAAGAAAGGACATAAAGTTCTCATCTTATGCTTATGCTCCTACAGTGGACCAATTTTAAAAAGAGCATGTGCCAAGACTGTTCTCCCAACATGCGTTGCGTCATCGTCACGACAGCATCTATAAAACTCTCGCTTCTTTATGGAAATGTAATGCAATCAATTTCCAGGGGTAAAAGAAAAGCAAGTCTGACTTTCCATTAAAGACAACCCACAGAGCCAGAAGACAATAAATCATTTAACCATGGCAGGGGCAGACTGCAGACAGCTTTCAATAGACATTTCAGACTCTAGCCTGCATGATCAAATTCAGAAGGACAGGCCTGTTTTTTACCACCTGTGGGTGAAACTATGAAAGGAAGGTTGAGTTAGATGGGAAATCGTTAGATGAAAAACACTCAGCCAGGTCTAATAGCATGATAACAGCCTGTAAAAGACTTTGCCTTGAAAAGGATAACGTGTCTTCACACCCACACCTGCTAATCCTTTCCCCCTGGTTTGTCTGCGCAGTTGACGTCAGCGGTGACATTAGTAGAACAATCTAAACAGGGGAATAATGGAGTGCCTCTAATCCGTGAAGGCCAAAATGCTGTGACGGGACAAAAGACCTGTAAATGAGTGGATTTCAAAAGTATTCTTTTGAACACATTCACCCCGAACTTTTAGCTTGCTATATACCTGACGGAATCGCTCTCTAAGGTGCTGTTTGCAGTGCCGTTTCAGAGGTGAGTTTAATGAATAGCCCACTTGAATCTATGAGTCATAATTGAGGTGCACGGTCTTCAGCGCAAGTTCTCTCCTATGGGAGGGATTCATTCAGAAGGGTCATACAGAAAGCCTGATTATGAGCATAATGCCTGGTATACAGCTTAGCTTTTCAGGCTGTCAGTGTATGTTCATCCGTGAGGTGAAATATTGAAATATTTATTAATATCTATTGAAAACGAAATGTATTTTATGTCCAGCGTTACATTACTCACTATAGGAAACTTCATACTGCATTTATGTTACTCTATATTACAATTGCGAGGTGCCTTGCAAAGATCCTGTTTACAGTTAGTATTAAAACACGTCTCCGGGGTTCGGCTCAGAAGTGGACGGTGCTAAAGACAAACGTAAACGACCACCAAGACGTGTTCAAGGTTCATTCGCTCAAACAACTTGTGAGGTGGTCCGGGATGCATTTGACCACATATCTTTTGTAGTGTAAATGCAAATGAGTCCCGATGCGTCCCTGACACGCACAGGAAAAGTGACCTAGACCTTGTCTACAATTTGCATCAAAATGTGTCTTTGGTGATCAGGTCACAAGTGGACAGCTGAGACACATCATTTATACCTGTGCCTATCATGTGTCTCCAAGGTCTCCAGCTGACCACTTGCGTTCAGATTTTGTCACTGCCTGCGTCACTTCCACCAGAAGGTTATGTTAAGGCACAGTTGTGTTAAAAACCTTAAACCTGCAATCTGCTTTCATTATGCTCTTGCACTCCAACCACACACTTCAGTGCTCCTCTGCGATTTTTTTCTAGCTTGTCACCAAAACAACCACCTCGTCCTGCATTAATAATATATTCTTCTGTTACGTCCTTGTCAGGGGCGCATCATTACGTGTTAGGGTTTACGCTGCAGAAGGTGTGTGTTCAAATGCGTCCCGGTCCACCTCGGCAAGTGGTTTGAGTGAACGCATCTTGAATGTGTCTTGGAGGTCGTTTATACTTATATTTAGCGCAGTCCAGTTGTGATCAGATCGCCCAGGATGCATTTTAATACCAAGTGTAAACGGGGTCATGGGCGGTAACGAAATCTGAAGTGGCCAGCTGGACACCTTTGAGCCGCATGAAACCAGGTTCAAAAGAAAAGCAGTGCTCTTCTGGGTGCCATCGGATAAGGGATTATAAATCATTACAGTATACAGGTCTAGAAGAGGAAAAGCAGACATGCTTTTTAGGTGCTGAGCTTGAACAAGCCTTGTCTGTGAGAGGAAGCCGATCTGATGAACACATGGCCGGGCTTTACTGATCCATGAACGGTTGTGCTCATTTCGTGCTATAAAATTTCAGGAAGCACAAATTTGACACTGCCGTTATGTCCATCCATCCTGTGCGGCATACAGCTCAGATTCACTGATCTCAAACCCCTAACCTGTGAAGGCACATTTCCAGCACACTGCCATTATTTAAAAGGTTTCTTGTAGTAAGTATCTGTAATAGGAAACACCTCTCTGGCCGTACTGACTGATTTATACTGTTGTGTCCTTCTGGTGTCCTAAAGATAAGACGCACTGATAAGAGGTTAATCTATCTGCTGTCAAGACCGTTGGCGAGCAGTATCGGAGAGTCTCTGTGTTCTTAATGGGATATAGACAGCTTCATCCTTAAGCGGGTGTGATCCTGGGAGACTGATGATACAGTGCAGAGAGCGCGTGTACATGGCACCACATCAGTTTAACAACAGATAAAGCCGATGAGCAAAAAGAAAGAAAATGATCACGATGTAAATCCTTCGTTTCAGGTATCAGATAAGTGTGTATGTGGGTTTGTCTATTTATATTTTTTTTGCATAAAAATAATAATAATAGGATAATGCTCTAGACTAAACGCGGACGTTCTTTCGAGGATACATTCAAACCCATGCGCTCATTTATACACCAGAGTATTCAATGTTTCTCATTTCATTCATGCAACATAATCCAACAATGAGACTTTCTTCCTACCACCTTTTAAAAGCCTGACCCTTAGTAAAGTAAAACCAGAGTAAACAGAAACACTTAGGGCTGTGCTTTTTTCAGGAAAATATTCAACCATGGTGCAGTGCGTTGCAAATGGATGTGATGCAGCATGACTGCACCACCTAGAAGTGGTGAAGTCTATATAAACAACAGCTCAACACAATTTATGGTATATAATCAAGGCGGTGCTCTTGTTTTGTTCTGTATATTAATCCAGAGCTCCACAATGTTTGTACACGTTGTGTTTTTGTTCTCAGCAGTGTGATTTAGACAGAGCTGATCTCCTGATCTGGCAGTCTGGCCATGTCTAGAAGAGGCGCTGTACCAGTCTACTCATCTAGTGCAGGTTAAATGATCTAACACGCAGGCTAAAAGACCATATTTCTATCTCAATGAAGTCTAATTGAAAAATAAAAACTCTCTCAGTTGTAATGGGGTGAATAATTTCAAGTGGGCAAGGGTTTTTGGTTTTTGATTGAGTGTTAAAGAGTGTTAAGAAACAAAGAATTATTTCTCTCCTGTAACGGAGGTTTTGTTAGCGGCTCGTTTTAGAGTCTCGTTACGTTCATTCAAGTCTAATTACGGGCTGCTAATGAAATGTCACCTTGCTGCAAAACGACCAACATACAAGATGCGTGCGGGAATACGATGAGCCGAACATCATCCTCAATCCGATATCTCCGGGGTCATTGCTTAAATCAATGAGAAGCATAACAAATGTATAAGTGTGTTTTAGTTCAAGAGAATTGTGAACGGATTTAAAAAGTTCTCCTTCTATGCTCATACATGCACAAAGAGCAGCTCTGAACCGAGCCAAGTCCCATCTTCTTTTCATCTTGGATTTTCCCAAAGGATAAAGCCACACATAAACAAACGACGAGATTAATTAATAAGCAGCAACTGACATGCTTTCATAGCTCACTTCAAAGCTGATCTTCTACATTACTGACTGCTGATGTCCCTGGGCAGATGGATCCATCATACTTCCAAATGTTAGTCTGAAAATCCTGCATTTCAGGTGACTTCAGGTAAAGTATGTCATTATTAAGTATGATCCTATCACTTGTGCAGAATGCTGTCCTGTTTGTGCCTCGTACCTGAGCTACAGCCACTTGGGTCTGCTGCTGTTGCTGGCTGAGCTGCTGCTGCAGGAGCTGGAGCTGGTGGTGCATGGAGAGCGGCGTGCTGGCTGCCATCTCGCTGCACGGTGGAAGCAGCATCTTTGGAGAAGCCAGCAGGATGGTGGCGTCTTCACACGGCTGCAACACAGCAAAGAGAAAGACATCCTGAATGTCGTATCATTTACAGATCCATAAACATAGCAGTCACCCTGTGTAGTAATCCCCTGTACACCAAAGTAACCTGATCTAAACCTGCTGATCTACTTCACACTGACATCTGAGTCATGCTAAAGATGCTTCATTTAAAATATAACTATAAAATATAAAATATAAATAAATATAAATATAACTCAAAAAAGCGTCTTCAATAGAACTTCTCTTGGGCGACTGATCTGGATCAAGTACATCCTTGTTAGGGTCAAATTTCTGAACGCTCATTTTCCCATTTAAAACAGAGACTCTCTCTCTCTGCGCGAGGGAAAAAAGACTTCTGGGGTTTCATGTAAGAGTTTATTGACAATAGAGTCAACTGCTTTGAAGCACAGTGAGCGTATAGATGTGAAATAAAACACTCTCTGTTGATTATCAGTTTCAAAATCCCTTCTGCAAAGCTCCTCGTTCATGTCAGCCTTATTAAAGCTAGTAATACTGTGGCGTGAAACAGCGCAGGTGTGCAACAGAGACAGTGACAGTTATTAAAGGCTTTCTGAGCAGAGAATAAAGTAATGGCAGTAGTCAGATGTGTACTTTTATGTGTTGGGAGTGTGTGGGGGGGGGAGAAACAGCTGTACCACACAATGAACAAAACAGAGTCGACTTTGATGCACAGAAAATCCGGACACGACCAAGGACAGCAAAGTAATGCGTGACTTACAAACAAGGGAAAAGTGAGAAGAGTGTTGTCTTTTTTTCCCCCTCAGAGACTGATGATTGGTACTACGGAGCATCGGTAACGGTTAGGGGTTGTTAAATATGATGGATTTTCCATCCATCAATCCATTATCTATAGCGCTTTATCCGTCTGGGTCGCGGGGAAGCTGGAGCCAATCCCAGCATCTTGGGGTGAGAGGTGGGGTACACCCTGGGCAGGTC
>JAQQZR010000036.1:4460627-4473100 GCA_030068235.1 Notoglanidium macrostoma | reverse complement strand
TGTGAAGCTGCTTTGTGACAATGTCTGTTGTTAAAAGCGCTATACAAATAAAATTGAATTGAATTGAATTGAATTAATGCCCTATTGGGTTTCAGGCTGTTCACTAAACTGAGACGGGCAGATTCTGTCATCTGTCCTTTGCCTTAATTCTTTCTTTGATTGGACAATGTGTGCTTACTCTGTCTACATTTAGTTTCTCCTTCAAACTTTGTGAAATCAGCTGCCATGACTGGTACTGTTGAATCTACAATCTGGGCTAGAAAGAAATCAGTCCCAGCCTCACTTTTTTATACCATTCTCTGGCTTGGTTCCACAAAAAGGCAAAATAATCCTTCCTTAAAACACCTGTTTACAGCAAATGTTTGTTTCATGTTTATGTGAAAAATGAAATCTTATACTTGTCTTTTTGATTTGTGGTACAAATAGGCTAGCAGTGGGGCCTTATTCCTGCTAGCCCATGTATACCAGCTGCCCTTGATATAAGGAGCATCCTGGTCATTAGCCTTTGACAAAAGATCTGTGAATACTGATGCTACATGCAGTATATCCTGTACGCTAGAGTGTAGATTAGAATTTGGTAGTATGAATAGGGTAGTATGGAAATGGCAATAGTATCATAATCACTCTATCCTCATCATTAACACATCTGGATAAACTGGACAAAGGAACAATTCTTCAGACTCCTCACCATGTGCATTCACATAGAACAAACTGTATATGACTGAAATCCAAATAGCTGTAAATTATTTAGATCTCAAAAATCAATTGGTGTTCACAACTTTAATGCACTTATACATTTTATGTGTGGCTACAACAGTACATGTATACATGTATTTGTTTAGGTGCGCTATAAGTCCTTAGTAGCTGTTTGAATGTAATTTGATGTGATTTTCTCTGAGGAAAAAAAAAAAAATTGGTGCCAGTTCCAAAACAAATGGATTTTTTGTTTTTGTAAAATTGAAAATAATTCATGTTTTCCTGACCTGCATTGTTCTAATGTTTTAGTTTTTGTGGCATGAAAATAAGGACTTATGGACCACCTATTACCTATATATGTTATATACCTATATATGTTTTTAATGAGCAATAAAATCGCGAAAAAAACAAAACATGCAATAGTATATGGTATGTGCATATGGTGAGATTCACACATGCAAAGTTTAATAAGGGAAATAGTTTCATACATATGAATACCATGTACTTGATGGTAGGCAACGTGTCTATAATTAAGACTGACGGCTCATGTCAAGGGCATGCAATGTTAAGAGGAAATAGACAGTCATTAATAATGCAATAATAATAATAATAATAATAATAATTATAATTATAATGAGATATATATTTCAGTGATTGTAATTATCTTGAAAGACTCATCATTGGGTTTGCTTAAATGAATCATACGGTAAAACATCTTTTTAGTGATTATCCCTTATACTTCCTTGGGAAAGCTGTCCCTCTGTACGAAAAAAAAAAGTTTTCCAATGCTTTATGGAGATCCACTCCTACTTGATTTTCCCATCTTAGCAACGTACACACCACAACAAGCCTCCTCTCTGGCTTTTTCCCAGGGACGTGGTGCGTTTAAACACGTCCCTCTCTTCTTTTACTGTGAATGATGATGGGCCTTTCAGTGCTTAAGTGTATATGTCCCCCCTCCTCCTTCCCGAATCCCAGTCGCTTTTACATATGAGTGTTAACATTAATGTGGATGTTTCCAAGAAAAGCACTCGTCATTCGCTCCCGTCCCCACACCAGCCGTATCTCATGTCATGGCAGACAGATGAACACTGTGCTCAGATACTTCTCTGAACTGCACCTCAGAGGCCAGGATTTCCTCTTCAAAAACATGAGCCACTTGTCTAGTCTAATGAATTACAAGCAGGAATTAGTCTGACTAGGATTTTCCATTTTATTTAGTAGACAGGGAACTAAAAATTCCGTCCCAGCTAACAGGTTATGCAAAACAAACTTTGTGAACAGTAATTTGAAAATCTTTGCATTATGCATAAGTATAATTTGAATGCTTAATGATGTCTTATCATTTTTAAGGATAAAAATAATTGATCTTTTTGGTCATCAACAAGTTCCGAACAAAGCTGTAGGGAGACAATTTGGTTTTGTTTTCCAAATTCTGGAAGATTTTTTTTTTTAGCCAGATTAATTTTGAGGCTCTGAAATTACCTGTAAAGTAAAACAATAACTGGATTTGTAACGATGGCTATCTAAAATAATTGCCAAATCCACATAATCAAGGCAGTGTTTGTGTTTTTGTCTCCCTTCAGCTGGATAACTGTATTTATTTAATGAGCTCTTGGTACTGCTCGGATCTGAGGAAGCGGCCGAAGGAATCCTTCTCCATCAGGGTGTAGATGCGGCTCTGAGCCAGGTCAAAGGTGGCAGCGGAAAGGTCAACCAGGTTCCTCAGAGTCACGTCTTTGGTGAAGTGGTCAATGTTCACCTGAAGAGTGAAGAGCATTTGGGAGGTTATAGCACGGGGCACTTTGGAGAATAGGATTACAAGATTAGGAAGGATTAATGCGAGTTAATGCAATTAACTTCCAAACAGAACACGGTTTCAGTCATGCATTACAGTCAAGATTTTTTTATTTTTTGTATTGAGGATGGCAATTGGATTAAACAAAAATTAAATTAACTACATTTATTAGTTTCACTGACAGAAAGATATCTCTCTGCTTGTCTTTCCAACTTTTTACCTGCTTTTGACATAAGGATTATACAGTGCTTCAAACTCAAGCTTGTTAAGTCTCACACTTGCGAATAATTGGGTAAATTGGATATCAAAGTCAAAGGAGAGACAGAGACAACGAGAGAGAGAGAGAGAGAGAGATAGTTCCTCACTCCCAGGTGACCAGAGAAGCACATGCTGAATCTGTTTTAATCTTGTATGTAGGAGGCCAATTAGAGTTGAACTTGAAGCTCCAGTGACTTGGAAAATGTTTACTGCATAAAGGCTAGGGAAATTCTATTTCCTTTTCCCATACTGCACCTCAGGTAGGGCTTTTCAGAAGAGAACATAAGCAAGAGTACTTCACCGTCTATTGGAGTTTGAATAAAATAAAAGGGACCTGAATGGAATAAACCAACCTCTTTGTGTCCACCAGTCTGAATGAAGTCTTCATAAATCTTCTTGGCCTTGGTTTCCATTTTCAATGGAAACTTGGTCTTCTTGAAATCCTCACAAGCCAACCAGAACTCAATATTCTCCTCGCTGAACTCAGATCTCAGGAAGCTCCTGAATGTAGCAAGGCCATCTGAATAATGAAGAGTAATAGAAAGGACCATATACTGATGAGTAAGTGTGCAGGTGAAACGCTTCAGGAATATCCCTATATGCTTCATCCAAATATTTCCAAGAATGCTCTGCATGCTGCAGGTGTCTGTTCAATAATCTGTGCAAATTCATTGCATGGAGCGATCGACTGCAATTAAATAACAATAAAAAAAAGGATCTTGTTGTTTTGCTGTGTTTTCATTTAAAATGATTTTTGTCGCCTTCAATTTCTGCCAAGTAAATTGAAAGCTTGTCTGCAGAGTGCACCGGATTTAATTACAGTCCAGGCAGAAAACAAAATGGACTGACAGGCAATAACAACATCAACAAGTACTCATCATCACAAGCAAAGGCATCTATTTTGTCTTTCCAAATCTATTTGTCTTCCCAAGCGTTTGACGGTCCTCCACTGTGTCCCATTTCCATTACGGTGTTCTGCAGCAGCAATCAATTTATTTCAATAAGTGTATCCTTTATGTATTATATTTATGCAAACACACCTTTAGTTTCCACTTAATTTAGAAAATATCTTTTTTATAAATGATCTAGGCAAGTGTAGTTTTACATATAATGTTAATTGCATCTTTTTATTTACATTTACATCAATTGGCAGACCTTATTAATTATTAGACATACACTTTATCCATTTTTTTTATTATTATAGAATGACTAATTTCGAAGAGTACATTTTAGAATTGCATTTTAGCAATGCCTACAATATGGTCTCAATTACGTAATCGTTATACTCCGAGTCGGCTGGTGTAAATGAATTAGCAGAGCTAGGCACTCCCTCTATTTAAAAGGTCAATGTTAAAAAACATGGGCCAATTTTTGGCATCCACATTGCCTTTTTTTCTATTAACAAACATCTTAGAGTGAATTAATTTTATGGACCCAAGAACACCACCACCACCAATGGTTCATAAGTAAAAATACACTAAATTGTATGAAGTAGAAGCTGGGCTGATTTCTTTAGAGTCCAAACTATACAGTCACACAGCCTATTTTTGGCAGTTGTGTCAGGTGGTAAGCCTAACCCTAACCCTTTACATAGTTTGATGTCTTTTAAATGTTGAAACAAAGAGGTTAGACTAAAAAAGCTATCTATCTTGCTTTAATATTATGTTCACTTTGATTAGGCAGCAATAAGCTATACTTTGCTTTACTATAAGCAAACACTGTCCAGTCAAAGTACAAATTAAAGGTCTATTATGTAGGATTCAGTGGATTGCACCCAATTGAAAGTTGGTTCCTCCCTTACCAAGAATGTATTAGAACGTACAATAGTTGTCAGGTGCACGTAGCACACTTCAAATTTTTTTTTTTCTGTGCTAAATAATAAGTATAATCCTCCATTTTTCATAATTTGGGTTCTCAGTCTTGCTAGCCAGCACAAGCACACACTGATTCCTCTTCTTTCTTCTTCTTTGTCTTCCTTTAGGTGCTTTGTTCCTGATTCACGCTGCCACTTGTAAAAATATGAAATGCGTAAGGCGCTCTCTAGAGGTTTGTCCATTCTGGGCTACTTTAGTGGAGTAACATGGAGGTCGGCCCTATTCTAAGCTTGGCTAATGGAAAAAACAGCTTTTCTCCTTACTGTGCTTGCTATTTGAAAGAGACACAGCATGTAACGTGTTTTCGGATCTGAAACACTTGACCTAAAAAAATAGAAAGCACAAATAATCTATCATTGAATGCTTTTTGTGAGTGTTTCTATGTTTCGTAAGCCTGTGGAGCACAGTGCTATCACAGGGTTAGTGATTTATTCTGAATTATACAGTGTTTCTGAAGATTATAAATATAGGGTATATAAAATGAGCAATATTAAGGTTTTATAATAAAACGTTTGGCATCATGTTGCTAATGATTGAATATCTTTGTGCGTGCATAACAGCCTTTTCTTTCTATATTTCAGTAGCTCTTCCAGCTGTTGTTGATGTCATATTGAAGGTATGTCATATGGAAGCTTGAGTGATCTACACATTCACAGCAACTGTGACAAGTTTAATACCAATTTTGCTTTGGATGACATGGCGTTTAATGTTAGCTAGATTTCAGAGATGTTTCTACATTATCAAAAACGGTCTTGAAGGAGAAGCCTTTATTTGTCTTATATGTCACATATTACAGCACAGTGAAATTCTTTTTCCACATATCCCAGCAAGCTGCGGTCAGAGCGCAGGGTCTGTCATGATACACTGCCCCTGGAGAGAGAGTTTAGGGTCTTAAACATTGACCCTTGACTGCCCACTACACCACTGGACTGTTACTATATTAATAGTGAAACATAATGATATTTATACATTTTACTCCCCTTTAAGGCTTTTCACATCTTTGATTGTTTCTTTCCTAAATGCTCTCATATCTGCATATCCGTTTTTCCAGTTCTGTGAAAGAGTAAATATTTTTTATATAGTTTTTTTTATGTTTTGCTATCGTGCTTGCTATTTTCCTGATCCAATTCCTCTCCATTTTAAGTCAGTGTACACCAAATCATTAGGACAAACACTATTTACCAAGGAACATTTTGTATTATTGAAATATTTTATTAAAACAATAAATCTTAAATTTGTTTAATTGTGATCACTTGTTTAATCATTAACCTAACGCTAGCCTAAAAAGTTGAATATAAATGATAGTGATAGTGGTTCAGCTAGTTAAGAACCGCAAATAACATCTCTAATACTTTATTTGTACAGCACAATGTCCTTAGTAAGGAGAAATCCTGGTGGTCCGTAGAGAAAGCGTATATATTTTTAAATGGAGAAAAGCTTAATTAAACAAATCCCAATTTCCCACAAAGTAATGTGAAACAATCTCTCTGGAGATCCTGACATGGCAGCTGGAACTTAGCAGTTTGACTTCTGCAGCTTTATTAATAGCAGTAAAGAGCTAAATCCTGGAAGTCCTCTGCTAAAGCACTGTGGTTAGAAAAGGAAATGGTCATGCAGAGTATTTTTAACCATCCATTGAATTCAGAAAAAAATACAGATTTTATGAATTGTATCTCACAGGTTCTCTCTCCTTCTCCATTCTCAACTACCAGGGTTTCCTTACTTAACTAGTGGAGCTTTCCAGTGTGTTCCTTTCCTAGCTGAGTACTCATACCAAAGTTAGCACTTAGTGATGTGACCTTGACATCGTTTGTGTAGCCTCGAGTTAAAAGGCCTCGTCACGTTCATCCCATGTCTCACTTTTCTTTTGCCCAGGAATAGAAAAATCTGAATCAAGATGCTAAGAAGGCACTCAAAAAACTGTCATTGGACACATTAGTAAAATGAATGTTATTCTCGCTCTTTCACCTAGCTCGTCTGTTTTTCTCCTTTTTCTCCTTTTCTACCCTGCATGTCCTTGCCCAGTTACAGGGAATAAAGGTTGATGTGTACCTGAAACTCTTTGTCTGAGATGTGTGGTGAAATCACAGTCTAATATCTCTCTGCCTTCTGGCTTGTTATTCATCAATCAGCTGCAATTTTTCACCTGTATATTCCAGTTCAGACAATGATCAACCCTCTCAATGTCTCGGTACATTAAGAAGAACTAATAAAATAAAATGTAAATTGTAATTAAAAAGGCAGTCTATCATTCACATAGTTACAGGATGTAACTAGAGGACACTTTATAAGGTTTATTAAAACATTATGCCAAAACTAACATAGAATTAACATAAAGCAGTCATTTTCTGCACATTCCGTTTTAAAAACTCTCTGAATGACTTTATGTACTTGTCAATAAGCAAAGGAATCGTACCTTTTGCAATACCCATTATTCAGTATTCTGTTTGACATTTAAAATCTTACATATTCAGCTGAATCCTAAGTATGTCATGAATAATAATAATAATAATAATAATAATAACTTCTTTTGGGTGGTTTAATAATAATAAAGTTTAAGTTACACATTGTATTCAATGACCTTTAAATGTCATTCTGTGTATTCAAAACTCACTTTATTTATATGCAACAGTGAGATGTTTATGCAAAATGTTAATCTTCATGAAAGTCTGTAACGGCAAGGTCATAAATTAGATTTGACCAGGCGGCAAATTTTTGCAGCGTAAACAGTGTTTGGACCAGACTAACCAAACAAATTCATCCTCATGGAAGTGCATGCGAGCGGCCCATTTCTCAAGACACTAGTGTGGGCTGATAATTCCAGTAAATATTGCCCTTGAGGAGATTTCCCTTGTAGAGTGTCATAGTAGTCTGGGAGTTTAGCTTATTTGTAGGTCTTGGTGGTGACGTCCACCACCCAGTAGACCAGTCTCTGTTTAGGCATGGGCTCTTTCATGTCTTTCCTTTGAGGCAGAACAACAGTTGGTCTGAGATTTAGACAGCCACTGTTCAGTCTAAATATCACCCCAGGTCATTTACTGGGCACAGTAAGAAATGATCGTCAGGATTGTCTTTATTTGAATGTAAGATTCAAATAATTATAACATTATTTGATTGATTCTAAAAATTGGGTGGTATGATCTTGGTGATAAATCCTAGATTCAACAACAAGGTCACTCCAGGTTCACCCGGCCTCCAATGCATGTTAGGCAGCTTTCTGCTAAAGCATATAACTCCCCTCATAGGCAAAGTGATTGCAAGCAAAAAGACAGTTTTCTGAGATACCAATTTATGGATCCCAAATAGGATCATATAGGGGCCCATTAAGGGTCTCTAGAACAAGGACAAGGTCCCATAGTGGGTTCCTAATGAATTGTGGCAAATAGAAGCAAAAGAAACAAATTCGTTTAGAAAGGCAGCTATAAGTCTACGAAACCCCGGAGATTTCATCCATGGTTCTGTGGTTTGCGGCAATGGCTGCCACATATATTTTTCCATGTGGATGGGAACTTTCTGCTGTCTAGAAGTCCCTAAAGTCAGGATCTTGGGAATCAGGCAGTTGATAAACTGTAAGAAGTAAACACCACTTGTAGAAGAGCTTCTACCTTTACAGCATACAATGTCCTTGTACTAAAACCAAACCCATGGACACAGGTGAACTGGACCTGGGTGGCAAATCCTATGTTTACATTTATGGCCTTTGACAGACACTCTTATCCAGAGTGATTTAACAGAAGTAATTTTAAGTCTCTATTAAAAACATCTTCATGGAATAAGATCAATTGACTGATTAAAAAAATTGGGTGATATGACCCTGGGGAGAAATTCCCAGATTCAATCACAAGGTCACCCCAGAATCATCTGGCCTCCAATGCAAGCATGGCAAAAAAATTTTTGCACCATTTGGAACAGGATGAAAACAGGGTTTTGCTGGCCATATCAAGGCCATACAAAGAAATAAGGCTAGTTATAGGCTAAACCTTTCCCACATCTGGGCTACCATTTCTGTGTGACGAGACTACTTCCTTGGAAGTACGTGCTGTCTCAATACCATATCCACGTTATCATTGTGCAGCCTTGGCAGATGAATTGCTCTCAGTGAGTTTGTATGGATGGGCCCACCCAAGGAGATTCCATGCAAGGCAGATTCTACCACTTGTCGCCATGATGGTTGGATGTTATGATGTACAAACATGTGGTGATATTTAGTTAGCCTAGAATTAGCCTACTGTTCATAGTGAAGCATGAAATTTACTGCTCATAATGTAGTTTATCAAGGATGTTCATGCTATGTTTATTGAAATCATTGTTCAAATCTTCTTATTGTCCATCTAGGGGCAGGTAGGATTTTTCCTATGCTATTTTCACAACAAGAAAAAAAAAAGATAATAAATGAATGAAATCACTCTCTGCTGACCTCTAAAAATGATTTAACATTTTAAACTTAATTTCTTCTGAGTTTCAGTGTTCTTGGAAAAAAAAAGTTTGGGGTAAAAAATTAACATGGAGACTAGTTGTGAGATTGGATTAGTAGGTCAACCAGGTCATTGTGTATATAAGGGCTAAACACCTTACACACACACCCACACACAGCCACACACACACACACACTTACTTCCATGGGCATACGTCTTCATGCATACATTTAAAATTCACTTCAACATTCAGCAGAACTTTATTACATTACAGTGATTGAAATGTTTAATTTTAAAAACAATATTGGACCAGTGTTTCATGTATTCTCCCTAGGATATAACATGATTGCCTTGTACTCTTACTGGGACAATTTATTTTAAAAATCATTGCTGCATGGCACATTTCACATCAAAATTTTGGACTGAGATGGCTGTCTTGTTTAAAAATGATGTGCCGATGTATTTTCAATACCAATTACACTTTCCTTCTCATTCCCTGTTCTGTTTTTCTTTTCTGTTTTTCTGACACTTGGCCCAAAGTCATCCATCTTATTTTAATCTAATAATGAATCAAAGCAGTGTTTTGGCTGTTCACATCGGTGTGTTTTTGCTCTGTGTTTCTACTATAGTGATGTCACTGCATCTGCTGGGTCGGAAATACGTATCTCCTTTATGTGGTTAGATGTTTTGCTAGGATTGGAGGACAGGACCATATTTGATGCTATGTTTTACTTTTTACTATTTTATTCTTATTTAATATTAATGCAAGTGGAAAAATGTCTTTGATAGCCATTTGTTGATCCTGACTGTAAAGTGTATTCCATTGAGGTGTTTGCCAAGCCCTTCTGACCTTCATTGTTCCTTCAAAAGCATTTCAAACTGCAGTGCTGCTTCTGCCGTTATATATATATATATATAAATAGAAGAAATATGGATAGAAAAAAAGGAGATCTTGTGTACTTACAGCTGTTGGTGAGGACTCGGTCCAGAGACTCACGCCACTGGGCAGCCTCTTCAGGGGTTGGCCTGAAAGACATAAACCACAGCACATGGCTGCTACTCTCCAAGTATAACAACTCAGCACCAACATTTATCATCTAATTTGGAAATTTCTGTGCTTCTGAGCCATATCTAATTAAGTTTGACTTTGAAAAACTATGTATTTATGAATACCACTGAAGTAACACTTAAGTAGACACATTAGAACATTGAAATTACCAACTTTTATTTTTGTGATAATAAAATGAGTAAAATCCAAAATAAGGGTCAAAACAACGTCAATGATCAAACAGAAATTTATGAATAAACTAGATAAAGGGCAAAACCAAAGAACAGTTGATTATTAAGGTGAGGTTCAAACCACGGAAATAGCAATCACAGAATACATAGCTCAGAACTTTCCAGGAATGCTAAAGTTGGCAAGACTTCATACTACCTGAATGTTTAAACTGACTTTATATGGTCTGTAAACAGGAAGTTTTTGGGTGATGAAGAAGGAGTGAAAAATCACTGCTGCCATGGAGATGGATGTCACACAGGGGCTCATTTGCATAATTACATACAATTAGATTTGATTACAAGAAGTGTGTTTCCTGTTTTCTTGAGGGATTTTGAGTGTGTTCTCACATAAATAAGCTTCTTGGACATAATGCTTATGTCAACTGATTTCTCATCTCAATCCTTGACAATTTAATGAATCTGTTTTTCAATTAGTTTTGTTAGACATTTATTATTAATTGTCTTAATTTCATGATACTCCTTGTGTAATTATGCTTGGACATGTTTGAAATATTATAATCTTATCAGGTGTGTCATACTCCTATCCACCACTTTCTGGCCACCACTTCTGATAGATCAGACCTTAAAGATTTGGGAGGGAAAGTCTTCCAGTTCCTGCTGACCTTATTCTCTATTGCTTTTCACAAGCTAATTCATTAGTACACTAGCCATTCACCTAACACTGTGCTTAGGAGACGTGTGTGTATGTGTAGCCTCTACTGATTTGCCATGAAAAGGAAGCTACTTTTTTAGAAGAGGAAGTTTGTACTTGTTTAATACTCAGACACAGTATTGAATTAAGTGCCTCATCTCAAACAATACAATACCATAATCCATATTGTTACACCCCTACTATTGGGGTGAAGTAACATTTACTGAGCAGAAGAAATGCAGTGCTGGAGCTTTTATTTCTGACCCTGAAAGCAATAAGTGGGTTTTACATCCAACCAAATTAGCATTGCATCAATGTTACACCAGCAAATTACACTTGTGGCTGGAGGAATATAGAGCACTTGTGAATGTTGTTGCACTTCTGAGTATAAAAGATTTGAGTATGAGTGGATTGTCCATCCTTTGTCCAATCAGAGTTTTGTTTATAACATTCTACACAGACTGCATGATAACTCTCAATAGTACAGAAGCACGCACATACTTGTCACACGTACTTGTCCATTCCAGGATGCCCAAGAAAGGCATTATCAACACATGCAATGTCACTCTTATAACCACTTCCAATCCATTCTGAAATGTTGATAGTTACGCAAGGCAGCTTTTCATGGTCTTTTGGGATTTACGGTATAAACAATTCTTTGTCACTTTTTTTTTTATATTGCAGAATGGACTAATACACACTCTGTCTTTCTCTTGTTCTTCAAAATATTGATCCTCTAACCACATGATTATGTAAGTGTTCTAAAGGTCTGGTACAAATAACAGAAATGACACCATGATTCATAATGAATAGCAGCTGATTTCTATGTACAGATCAAATGATTTACTTGTATTTTAAAGGATATAGATGATGAAATAGAATGAAAACATACAGTGGGTCCAAGAGTCTGACGGCACTTTGAAAATCTGGAATTTTTCCATTTAAAATGGAAATAAACAGACGCACGAAATAATCAAAACAAAGAAAGTAAATGTTTAATATCTTGAATTGTAAAATGATGTTAACTGCTTTGTACAAAAGGTTGGATTTTCCTCATGCCTAATCTCTTTTACTGTAGTATGTGCTCAGACGACACTCCGATGGATTTGATCTAAAATGGATCATCAGGATTCGCATAAACTGTGCCAGCTTGAGAGCACACTGTCATTAAAATAAAAAGGGGGACGTACTACATACTGAAAAACATTTTAAGGATTCTGCTTTTCACTCAAGTTGTTGTCAATAATCTAATTTGTACTGACAATTGTTGTATTAAATTAGAAAATAATGCAAAACAGAAGGATTTTCACAAAGATCCCACTGTATTTAGTGAGGGCGGCACGGTGGTGCGGTGGTTAGCACTGTCGCCTCACAGCAAAAGGTCCTGGGTTCGATCCCCGGGTCACCCAGGGGTGCCTTTCTGTGCAGAGTTTGCATGTTCTCTCCGTGCATGCGTGGGTTTCCTCCGGGTGCTCCGGTTTCCTCCCACAGTCCAAAGACAT
>JAQQZR010000036.1:4431339-4445032 GCA_030068235.1 Notoglanidium macrostoma | reverse complement strand
TTTGACCACCATTATTCTTCACCACATCCTGAACTCTCTTAGGCGAGCTTTCTTGTAATTTCTTGAAGTAGTCTTCAAAAATAGTTCTTTAGGCTTCTTGAAGGACGTTCCAAAGCTCTTCTTAGGACACTGACTGCCTTTTGTTAGATTCTCTGTCAAGATGAACCCTCATTGCTTCAATAATGTTGAGATCTGGGCTTTGGAAAGGTCAATCCATGACTGATGACCCATGTGTTTTTCTATCGAGGTTTGCAGAAAGCCTGCGGAACTATTATTCAACACTACATTAAAAAAATATAGGCTCTTTGGAAGCAAAATATGATGAAAAAAGGGGTGCCTCAAGACTTTTGCACAGTATTGTATTTCTAATATACCTATAATATATACTTATATATCAGTGCGGAGTTTTTCATGTTTTCGTGTGGATTTCCCTCAGGATCTTAGGTTTCTTCCCTCCTCCCAAAAAACATGCCAGTAGGTAGACTGGCTAAGATAAATTGCCACTAGGTGTGAATGATTGTCTATATATACAGTCTAAAAAAAGGAGGATTCTTACTGCTTTCTTCGGAAAGCCAAAATATGGCCACTCAAGACTTATATGTAGACTGTTTTCTTTCTGTTATATAAACTTGTAAGTAGGTTCAGTGAGTTAATTTATATTACAACTGGCAAAGTCTAGGGGTAATTTGGGATCCTAACATCAAGAAAATGCCAGACCAAACACAAAAACGAAAACGCTGTTAATGATTTTTCTTCTCAAATGACTAGGAGCTGACTTTATGAAGAGTGACTCAGCATCAGAGGGGAGTTGGAGTGCTGGGGTGCTGCCCAGAAAGGTTAAAATTAACATCTAAATATGAAATAATCTATAAAAACTGGATTCAACCCATACAAGTGGGCTAATTTACATGGAGCATCTCTTTAGCTAACAGATCACAACTGCGCTAGAGCTAGGGCAGAGTCAGGATCGACTGGTTGGTGCGCACGCAAAGAGCAGACAAGCCCATTTCCTGTTGACCTTCACCTCTTTAAACATTTTCCTTCCAGACAATACAGCCAATCAAGCAAACCAAACAGACCATAAATGTCATGACTTGTACTAATACATTAGTTACACCCTGTACAGCTTCAAGTTTTCACTTTGGTGTGTGTAGTCTTCTCATAGAAAGATATAGGAGTATTCACTTTTCACTGAAACACACTTATTCAGTTTCTAAGCTCTCAACTTGTATTTTACTTTTTTATGAATACTTATGTCATTTACAAAATCTGATGAAAAAACATTGGGACAATATTATCATTTCAAACTCTCAGACCTCAATGAAAAGTCCATACCTTTACCACACTGCATTGATAGACACTATGACGCTATAAGAGGAACGAAAGATGGAAATTAAGGTTAGAAATGTGACTGTGAACACAGTAATCCACACGAGACCGAGTCTCCAAAGCCCTCAGGACCAGGGTCATTGCATAACACGGTTTTCCTCAATCGCATGGGGACTAACAGTGGACCTTTTCCCACGCTTCCCAGTGCAGGACACAGAAGACTCTGTCCCCTGGATGCTAATACGATTAAATTACAGATTCTTTTGTCCTCTTGTTTTGTATACATGGTCTCCCAAACGAGCTCTGCAGATCGGTATGATGATGTGACACACAGTAACACACTGTTATGGGCAGGACGGTGTTCACAGTGTTAGGAACAAATGTGACATAATAGAGCAGAGTGTGTGCAATTTATTCGGTCATCCTTGAATGCTCTTCTTTCTGTATTAAGGCAGGGTTAGATTTTCTTGAACAGTTTGTACTGATAAAGTTCACAGCTTGCACTCAGGAAGTCAATTTAAGGAGTGCTTGTATACATTCATTGTTGACCCTTGCTGGATGCTGTACTCCTTCTGTATGATTCATGATATATTCGTGTCTTGGTAGGGTTCTGATTCATAGGTTAGTAATTAAATATTATGGGGCATGCTATCCAATGGAAAATAATCAGTGACTGGCTGGTGTCATGTGACCTAATGAGCAGAGTTACTGTTCCCATCCAAACGTCATTGTTTTCCAATAACTGCACATCCTGAAGTTTTTTTATTCCTCTTAAACCACAGCAATTTGCCCTCTATTACAATTCTCATTTCTTAGTGAACAAGCCATATTTATGTTGCCAAAGAAGTGAAGATCTTAGTCCTAAGAGCATTCCATAAATAGTAAATAAACCTCACCATATCAACAATTATATGTTTTACTTTCTTAAATAACAAAGAAATAAAAACATGTTTTTAATCTGTTTATATTGCATTTTAACCATTTGGATTATGTGGTGCACCTGCCCTGTGAATGAACTGTTACTATAGGAACAATAGCATTAAAACAAGCACATTAAGATAATTACTGTCAGAACTACTATTAATGAAGATGAAGCAACACCTTCTGACCAATCAGATTCGAGAATTCAACAGCTCTGTGGTATAATACCAATAACAATAATTTGGACCCTACAGTTTTATACATATATAATTCAGTCCCAGAGTAATATTCAATGCAGATCAATCTCAGTAACATTTAATGAGCTCTAGTCTCAAAACCTCTATATCATTCCTCTTAACACCAAGAACATGTTATGTGACTAATTAATGAATCTTTATCCTTCCACCAAAAAGACATACTAATTATTTATACGAATTAGACGTACTACTAATAATACACCAATAACATAATTTTATCTTATACTAATGTTAATCTGGTATTTATGAGGCAGCTTTCCATGATATGATCACCATCAGAATATTGGTATATTAATATGAATAGAATGTAAGCACAATAGAAAGGAGTTTACAACAAGCCTTCTTTATAGCTGCTTCTGTGTTACTTTAACTCACTACATTCAGATTTCTGTAAAGCTGAATTTAAATGCATTTTACATTTAATTGCAGAGTAATTACATCACCACATGCTATGGAGTGGAAGCTGTCACCCTATACATCTTCTGCTGATGTCATCAGGTGGCAATTTTTAACCCCAATAATCATAAACCAGGGAAAGGCCAAACTTATGCTTCTTGACATTATGACATTACCTACCATAACTTTTTATGACACTATTATAAGCATAAACTTGCCATCATTCAGCTTTTTTATGTCCTTATCTGACCATCAATCTGATTCTCTGCTTGCTTTTTGTTCACACACACACACACACACAAACACACACACACACACACCCACACACACACAAACACACACACACACCCACACACACACAAACACACACACACACACACACACACACACACACACACACACACACACACACACACACACACACACAATGTGGGATGTAGATGATCAAATATATTAAACATAATAACATTAAGCTACTTGTACTAGGTATGGATCTGATTATGGTATGATTATGAACAGATAATAAGTTTAATAGTGTTTTAAGCTCTTACTATGACCGGCTGGACAGCTGCCCAGGGATGTCCTGTCCCTGAAGAGTGCTATAGATTAAGATGCATGTCCATCCCTCTAGAAGTTGCAAGCATTCAAGCTAGCATTTTGTTTTTTCCGTTTCTACTCTTTTAATCTTTAATCTTTCATGTAATTGCAATGCAATACAATTTTGTAACTGTAGAAATAGGTTGTTGTTATGGCATATATTTGTGCATATAGGACAAAAAAAAAAAAAAAAAAACTATAGTTCTTGGATGATTTTTTACTATTGCTATTTATATTTGCATATGCTTTTACGTTTTAGTATTTATATACTTCTGTGAAGCTGCTTTGTGACAATGTCTGTTTTGTAAAATTGAATTGAATTGAATTGTATTTGCATCCCAAGAGGGTGCTCATATCCATATAACATCACCTCCATGCTTGATTATTATTACAACAACACAATATTCACTGTATAGCCCTATGTAGAGGTCCATTCAGTCCAATCTAAAGCTCAGAGAGTCCTGACATTTGATTCCTGTAACATTTGGTGCCCTCTAGTGAATCAAATCGTTACATGCAAGTCAATATAAACTAAATGCACAAAAGAAACATGATGTGCAATAGAAATGAATACTTATTATCATATATACAGCTTAAACTGGGTTTTACAAGGTAGGAAACCTTTTTATGGAATGATTCATTCTGAAGAATGAATGAATGAATGAACGAATTTGTGGGTTGTCGTCAGTGGTAGGATAGTGAGAGCTAGAATAAAATGATTAAATTAGATTTATTTAGATTTAAATTAGATTTCTGCTCAATCACAGAAGCAATTCATGACCCCCTGACCACATCTTAAAGCCTCATTTACTACCCATTTAAAGAAATGTCACTATACACACTAGACAGAAGCTATATCACCAGGAAACTGTACCAAACCTCATACAATACAATAAACTAGCATACAACATGGCGACATCTGCTGGCAGGAAAGAGTTGCATTCAGAGTTCCTGTGTGTTACATGTGCATTTACCATGGACAAGAATATAAAAATGTTTCGCATATGGGGAAAAGAATATTATGCCAGTTTAATTAAAACTTACCAAAAGCAGGCTAAGGCCAGGTATTGGAATCTCTATTTATCTTTCAAACACTGAAAAAAATATATTAAATACAGTTGTGCTTACCTGGAGTTTTTTCTGGAGCCTTTTGTTATTTTCAAAAAAAAAATCCCTATTCAGTTTATTTACAACACTATACTGTATGTATTTTACTTAATATATTCAAAATTCAATATGTTTTATTTTAATATATTGACCATAACTCACTGAATGCATAATCTAGTGCTTTTCACAACACTAATATTTTGAAGGCTCATAAAATCAGCCTAAACTCTCCCCTTCTTAGTTGTAGTTACAAACAATTGGATAGTTTATGCCCAAGTTTTTTCTTTACATTAGACAATCGTTAATTTTTTTCATGATTTTTTTTTTCAGTTTTCATTACAGTCATATTAAATGTGTCAACAACACAATTTTCGAACATATCTAGGATAATATAGTTATTCCTGCTCTGAGATTACATGACAGTAGAAAAGAAACATAGCCCTGGTTAGAGGATTTAACAGGCAATTTATTAGCAGCATTAATATTGTATTTTGGATTATAATGAGGATAGAATCCTGACTGTGATATATTACACAGTATACCTGGCATAGCTCTGTATTTTATCCAGAAATTACACTGCACAAATACAAATAAGTAAAAAAAATATTCTATAGATGCTCAGTTGTCTTATAATCTGCTTGAAATCAGTCTAGAAATGTTTACTCATTGGCTAAAGTTGATCAGTCAGAAGAACTTTGTACTGATTTGCAGTGATGCATTACATTAACTCTTTATCCCTTTCATGCATAAATAACAGAAATGTGTAGAAAGTCTGTAAATATATACAAAATGCATGCTCCATTGAGGACATACAGTCTAGACAAACAACAATCATCAAGATAATTATTTATTGTATATTATATTACAGGTCTCAAGTGATTTGGAGAACATTTTTTTAAATTAAAATATTTAAAAACAAAATAAATTCCCTGGAAACATCCTTAAACTGACTATCCATAAGTGTGGACACTGTGCATGAAAGGGGTAAGGGGAAATGTTAAGGCAAGTCATGCCAGCAAAATAAAGACATGCCCCCTACAAAACAAGAGATCCACCTGTTTTACCTATAATTCATCATCCATCACTTCCTCTCTCATATTAATGTATTATTCTCAAAGTAATAATAAAATACAAGCTGGAATTGCACTGAAACAGGGACATGAAGTGAACAGGTATTACTGAAACTATTTTGTGAATGTTTTTATGTTTTAGAAATTGTGGCACAAAATACCTTTGAACAGATTATGTGAATGCAAAGAAAATGAACAAACAAGCCACGACCTGTTGTGAACTTTGACTGAGACTGTATTCTTTATTTTTGGAACCATGCGTTCTCATTGTTTTGTCTATGTTTTTCATTGCAGTACTCTATTACTGGCCCCTCACTAGGTGGCAATGTTGGTGTGTAAAAAACACCACATAATCATACTCCATACTTATAAGTTGCAAATAATAACCTTTTATATATTGCAGTATTCAAGTATTTTGGACCTATCACTGAAAAACCACAACATATTGCCAGTGGTGTAGGAACAAATATGCAAGAAAAACACATTTATCAATGTATCAATGGACACATATCACCCTAAATCCTTTGTTATTTGTGCAATTGTGTGTCCAGTACTCGTCTCAACCCCTCAGCTCAACAGCCCAACAGCTCAACAACTCAATGTGGCTAGTCAGTGTCATGCCCTTTTCAGGGCAGGTCCTCCACTTTTGGTCCCCTCTTGTCACCCAGCTCTCACCTGTGGTTCCCCATAGCTGTTGATATGGGACACTGGCCACACCTTCAGGGCAACAGCTTTGACAAGTTGGCAAAAACAGCTGTGGATAGCCAGTAGGCCTACAGCCTATAGTGAGTTTGGGTCCTTAGTCTACCTATGTGAACCATGTGAAGTCTGGTTGTAGTGGACCGCACTCTAAGGAATCCTCAAGATGTGATCAGTGAGTGGGAAGTCTTGTCAGGAAGGTCATAGGACCATCCAATTGCATCAATGATCACCTGATGACCGCTTTCCCCTGCCCTGAATGTTACAATCATTAGCGTCTATGCCCTCACCTGACCAACCCAGATGAAAGAGACAAGCTCATCATTCTTGGTGACTTCAACGCAAGGGTTGATGCAGATCTGGCATCCTGGGAAGGTGTATTGGGGTGCATGACACTGGAAAATATAAGAGAAATGGGCAACTATTAATTGAGACTTGTGTGGCTTTTAACCTCACCATTACAAACATTGTCTTCCATCAATCCCACTGCAATAAGATGTCTTGAATGCACCCTCGCTCAAAACATTGGCATGTGATTGAATATGTCATTGCGAGGATAAGGGACAGACAGGGCATGAGGATTGCCAAAGCCATGTGTGGCCATGTGTGCTGGACTGATCATAGACTTCTACATTCTAAGATGGAACTTGGCATCCAGCCTCCCAGGAAATGGCCACCAGGATAGAAGGCACTTAAACACCTCAACATTCCCTAGTTAAAGAACCCTGCCACCAAACAGTCCTTGGCTGCCACTTTGGACAGCAAGCTTGAGGCTTTGACTCTGGACTCTGACAATGTTGAGAGTGACTAGCCAGCTTTCAGGGATGTACTGTACACAGCTGCCAGTGATGTAGTCAGAGTGGGTACTCGTAAGCATTAGATTTGATTAGAACATTACAGAGCTTTAAGCTCTTTTTGAGGACAAACACCAGCTATATAGAGCTTACATCAATGACCCTTAGTCAGCAAGCAAGAAGGCACTATATGACAATGCAAAGAAAACCTGTCAGCCATGAGGGCTTTTGGAGAATAATGTTCTAGATTGGATGCCCAGAGAAGTTCCTCACGATGGTCCAATAGTTCCTTGGCATGCAGGGCAGAGTTCAGGACAATCATGAACAATCCAATACCTTCCAAGTGACCAATGACATCAAGCAAGGCGGTGTCCTAGTGCCTACACTCTTCAGCATGATGTTTTTGGCCATGTTAAGTGATGCTTTTTGTGACAGCAGTGTCGGTCTCAACTTCCACTACTGCACTATTGGTAAGCTCTTCCACCTGTGCAGACCCCCCAAAAAAGCCCAAACAAAGTCATGGAGGACATGATGACTGTCCCCTTAATGCTGCTAGAAGGCTTGACATCCAATGAAGCTTGGAAGCAATGGTATCTGCCTGCAAGAACTTTGTTCTTACCATCATCACCATAAACACCAAGGTGATATACCAGCAAGCAAAAAAGACTCCATACAGTGAGCCTTCCATCATGATCCATGGCCAGGAGCTCGCTGAAGCAGAAAAGCTTGTGTACATCAGTAGCACACTGTCCAACACAGCTACCATCAATGAGGAGGTCAGTCTCCCCATCACCTGTGCCAGACTCCAAGAAAATGTGGGGACTCTGTGAGGCCTTAATCTCCAAACAAAGGTGAAAGTCTACCGAGCAATTGTTCTGACATCACTGCTCTATACATGAGAGACCTGGACAGTGTACTCTCACCATGGAAAACAGCTCAACTCCTTCTACATACACTGTCCACATACACAGAAAGATTCTCCACTTCAGGCAGGACCTGTGGGACCACACTCCAGGCAGAAAGATCCTGGAGATAACTCAGATTGTAAGCATTCATGACATTCTGTGATGTTTCAGTTTGCTGAGCAAAGCCTTGTTGTTCACATGCCTGATGAGTGCCTGCCCAAGAGAATCTTCTATGACACGCTGTGCTCTGGAAAGCATTCCCATGAAGGGCAGAAGCAATGGTTCAAAGACTCACTGAAGGCTTCCCTTAAACATTGTAGTATCAAACCTGACTCATGGGAAACCCTGGCCCTCAGGCACTGTACGTAGTGTGGAGAAGTCCACTCTGGTATCACTACTTTTACCATAATAATACCAGAGAGTCAGTGGCACCATCCTGAAGCAGAAGCTATGAAAGAAAAGAGCATCTCATCCTCCATCAGCCAGACTCTGCCGGTTCCACCCTTGTACCTGTTTCTTCAGCGCCAGGATCAGCCTCATTAGCCATCTTCAGTCTCACAGGGCACAAGAGCCTCAGTGAAGTTGTGCTACGTTTTGCAAACAAAGGAGAAACATCATCATTTGTTGTTTTCCAATGGGAAAGTCTTCAGTAAAACTTTCAAATAAAACCTTTATGGTTCTTATTATTAAATCCTGAACCTGCAAGATCAAAGCCACAATTTCAATATGATGTTATTTAAACTAAATGTCTTGTTACATTTACTTAATATCTCATTATTTCAAGATATCATGTTACTTAATATTATTTTAAAAACTTTACCTAAGTATACCTTGAGGTATTTCAGTATTTTGATGTGAAAACGTCTTGGTTCAGGATAATGTCATAATTTTTTGTCATCATATTTTTCTGCGGTTTATTTTGATGTAATATTTCATTACAATTTTACTACTTTACAAGATACTATCTTGAAATAGCAATCTATTACAACTTGCGAAAAGCTGGAATAAGATATTAAACTGAAATGACATCAAGTTATTTAGTCAAAATAACCACTTTTTATAGCTTTAATTCAATATATCAAGTCAAAATAGTGATATAATATTTTAATATAATTAGACAATAAATTAAGACTACTTAAAACTATGAGTTGTTAGTTGTAAAATAAACAGTTCGGGGTATCCATAGCTTATGTAGATTATACATTTGTATTTTGTAAGTAAATGGTAAATGATACTTTCCGGTGATGTTTGGATTCAGAGTGAAGTTTATGTAGTTGATGTTATGACATTCCTCTATGAATTTAGGGAGAAAACAAACCTCTTAAAACACACTATATTACTCGGAGGTGGAATTGAACTGAAACAAATGTGGTTTAGTCCCTCAACGTTTTCCTCATTTTATAATGCTTTTGTTAGTGACCAGGCAGCAGTGAATTTTGCTGAATCTTTCGAAACCTCATGCTGAATCTGAAGTATGTCCGTAAGTCTGGTGTTACATAACTTGCGTTAACTCTTAGCTAATGCATTCTAAATGTGTTTCATATTCAATGCCATTTTTTAGTGATTGAATTTCTCAGACAGAATCTGATCTGCAAATCTACAATGTGTGTGTGTGTGTGTGTGTGTGTGTGTGTGTGTGTGTGTAGTTTAATCTGTTGGAACATCTGAATTGTGGTAGACATGGCTTAGAACTAAACCCACATACAATACACATCTAGACTAGAGTCTGTGTGTTCTCAGGGTGGTGAGTGCTGAATATTACAAATATGTCTACTGTACCATCTGTCGTTGGCCTCTTAGCTGATGAAATTGAAATATTTACCATTTCTGATTCGAAATGGCTTAAACATTTTACCTTTGTTATATGTCTGTTGTAAGCAGGAGTAATGTTGTGAATATTAACAATATTACATGAACATGAGAACAACTGATGTGATTTTATTCTGTCCGGTTTTTGGAAGTAAAGACTAATAGTCAGCTCTCATCACAGCATGTTTACCTTTCGACAAGCCCTGGAGGTGGCATCTTTATTATGCTAATTCCATGTGAGTTATGATCTGAGCAAACACAGTTTGCTTTCAAATACGCAAATGCCTTATCAGACACATTTTCTTTTTCTAAGAATCAGCATTCATTTACAGCTTGGTGTAAATTTTTTCCACATCGCATGAGAGATGACGAGAAAAGAAAAGTGAGGAACTTGTCTGTGTGTTTTTCTGGGTATGGTGCCAGGCTCAAACGGTTCTGTTTCCTTGGTAACTATTTAGTTTTTGGGGATTTTTAAAGCGACGACAGCAATTTAATATGAAAGAAACAAATTAATCAGCACAGACTTGTTTATAACAGGGTCAGAAGTCTGATATGTAGGCTTAAGCATAAAAATTTATTTTGAAATGACAAAAATATATGTGCTAATACTAAGTAAACTGTAATAGCATGAAGTGCATATAATCAGGACAATATGGGAACTTGATATTTATTTATTTATTTATTTATTTATTTATTTGTTTGTTTATATATTGACGTGAAGAAAATATTGCACACATTCTCAAAAAAGACACAGTTTTCAAGCCGTACAGTTTATTAAAAGAAAAATAAATAAACATATCAATAAATATAGAAATAAATAATCGCCATTTAATTTGCCTCATTATCAGAATAAAAGTTAAAATACAAAATATTTATTGTAATTTAAAGAACTCATTTGCATATCCAAATTGTGGATGGTTGCTCCCAGCAGTTTGGTGTGGCTATGATGGAGGTGCTACTCAAGTCCTTCTCTGACTTTCTCTTTCATCCCATTAAAGGGACACAGTGTGGAAGTCTTCTCCCACTCTAGGCTGCTACAATTTATGATCTGAAGCCTCCATCTTCCTCTTCTTCCCCAATTGCAGGTCTGCCATCCTGTATCAGGATAAGCACAGGGGCCATCTCAAAAAGTCTTGGCTCCCGTCCGTCAGAGATTCAGCATTTCATCTCTCATCCCTTTAGCGTCTTTAAAATTTGGAGAAAAGCTGTTCAGGCTTTTTTGGTAGCAGCTTTGTTGTTCCTTTTGGTTAGCTGGCTCACCAGGTCACGGTAAGCACTGGAGCGGAGGAATCGCGGGTAGCAGTCCTTTTCCATGAGGATGTAGATTCGGTACTGAGCTTGATCGAAGCAGGTTGTGGTAGGGAGCTTGATGTTGGCTTGGGTAATGTCTCGAGTCTCGTGGTCAATGTTGACCTGGAAGAAATGATGAAGTGAGTTTGTGCAAACTTCAATTGAAATAAAATTTTGTCATCTAATATAGTAGACAGAAATATAACATAACCAGAGCGCTCATCACCTCTCTTGGAGCTTCACTTCCGATGAACTCGTTGTAAATCCTCTGAGCTTTGGTATGGAGTTTGGCTTCAGACTTTGTATTTTTATAATCCTTGCAAGCCAGGTAGAAGGCGATGTTCTCCTCGCTAAATTCAGACACCAGAAAAGCTCTAAAGGCATATACTCCATCTGTCAGAGAGAGAGAAACGATTACTTGTATAACATGCTGCATTAGCTTGCAACATCCCACACGGATTACACATCTGTCCACTACACTGCCATTGCTATGATTATAATTTCATCCACACTCCATTGAACCCTTCATCATCCAAATGCCCTATTTTAGTGCTGCCATGTTACCAATTCACTTAAAGGTCATTTAACATGCACTGTTTTTCTAGCAGTCATTTTTGTAGGTTACTTACGTTTGCTAGATAGCAGATTTTCAAAAGATTCCTTCCATGTCAAACATTCCTCCAAGGTCAGTCTGCAGAAAGAGGCATAATACCAGGTCACTGCATGCATACACAGACTTACCGTCCTAATTTTTGTACAACATACATTATAACAAGTGTAGCACACATGTGCAGATGCCTATGACATATCTACCTTGGTTTTCTCAGCTTGTAAGCATAGCACAGAAGCTTCCAGTCTTGCCTCTGTAGAAAGCTGCTCATGCGTGCTTTTAATCCTTTAGCCCTGCCGAGTACACATGCAATTCTGTTATAAAACAAATGCATATATAATCATTGTCTTCATTATACAACATATATTCAAAATAGCGTAATAGTGAGAGGTTAAGATGAATTCTGTACCTTTCCAGGCAGTTATTTGGGAGTGCTGCTATTCCTTTGCACATTGTTTGTTCAAGGATGGTTGAAATATCCAGAGAAATGGAGTAGGAGTATCAGCAATCTGACGATGGAGGAGTTGCCAGGAGTTTATATAGAGCAGGAAGCAAATCGTCATCTGTGCTCTGAACCACTCACACTGAGGCTCATGCTGCTCTGCTTTCCCTCTCTCTCTCTAACTGTAGACTATGAGTGTGTGTGTGTGTGTGTGTGTGTGTGTGTGTGTGTGTGTGTGTGGTAAAATTGGGAAATCGTAATGGGAATTAAAAATGCAGCATTGGACATTCAATGTTCATTGGACCATTTCAATGTTGTGTAATATTTATTGGTTGAAAGAAGTAGAGAAGTTTGTTTATGGAATCTCTTTGCGAGAGAAATGGTGGAGAAAATGGTGTAGACCTAGTGGAATATGTAGGGGCCTATCCCAAAGAATGTACCAAAAATGTACAAGCAGGTCCAGCAAACCAAATAAGAAGTCATTTAGCATTATAAGTGACTATAAGGGGAATTTAGTCTCACATTAGGGGCTACTCAGCTCAACTGCGAGTTAGCAATAACCTCCAAGAGAAAGAAAAAAAAAGAAAGGATTCCCACCCATTATACAGTACATGCTATTGTTACCTATGCCATATATGCTAATTATCCAATCCAGAGAAATGGAAATGAAATTTCAACATGGAATGGCTATAAAGAGGTAAAATGCCTAACCGATCTCAATAGCAAGCCCCAAAATTTTTATTCCTTTCGTACCACAAACATTTTCCAGTTATAAATTTTTTTCTATTATTTAAAGAGGTATTTTTTCAGTTTAGAATTACTGTTATACTTCCATGAACGAAGTTCCTGTTTGCTTATTTTATAACAGCTATAAAAAGTACTCCCAGAATCAGTCTCTCTTCTTTCTCATTCTTAAAGCTAATAAAAGAAAAAGACAGCTTGGCACGTTCCCAAGAAACCAGAAAGTGCAAACCCTTCTGTCCTGAAGACTTTCCTATGACAGAAAACGTGAAGTTAGCTGACACTGGAGACTCCTTCCAGAAATGTTAAATACACCTTACAGAAAAGTTCACCAATCAACAATTATACAGCTTTCATTGTTAAAAAAGAATTTGCATTTGAATGTGTTTATTAGTGTTAAAAGTTTATGGCGAGTCCACCATTAAGTCCCTGTATCAGCTGTTACTATAGAAACAACCCTGGATTAAAACAAGTGCTTGAAAATAAAACCTTCGGTGAATGATTTACCTTCGATCTGAATTACAGCCAACATTACTGTCAGAGGTGCTGTTATAGAAAATTATTCAACATCTTCTGTCCTGTGAGAATTCAATAGCACTGTGGTGTAATAATAATATAAACGACTGTTGTGTTCCTTTGCTGCTACACATATTTTAATACGCCAAAAAAAAAAAAAAAAAAAAAAAAATTGGGGTTTTAGGACAGTGATTAATGTTAAGGGCTTAA
>JAQQZR010000036.1:4384258-4404802 GCA_030068235.1 Notoglanidium macrostoma | reverse complement strand
CCCACAGTCCAAAGACATGCAGATTAGGTCAACTGGCTACTCTAAATTGCCCATAGGTGTGAATGCGAGCGTTTGTGTCTGTTTGTCTGTGGTGGACTGGCGGCCTGCGCAGGGTGTACCCCGCCTCTCACCCGAAGATGCTGGGATTGGCTCCAGCTTCCCCGCCACCCTGACGGATAAAGCGCTATAGATAATGGATGGATTAAAATGTCAGAAAAACAAACTTCTGACCATTAAGCCTGCCCTTCCCCTGATCTTGACATTGATGTTATCATGGTCAATAAAGAAGTTAATATTTGATTAACACAAACAACCTCCAACTGTCTTTTCAACAAACAAGGATTTTTAACATGGATCCGGGAAGCTTGTTCAGACAATTCAGAAATACAAGAGCATTAACTTATAATGGAAAGGGTAGGTCATAACTGAACATCGCATTGCTGATTGGAGCTCCTTGCCCTCTACCCTTGAATAGATGGTGTATAGAGTGAGAGGAAGTATGAGCCTAAATGAATCAACTGATGTTCTTATTCATGCATATTTTATCCAAAATAAGTAAAAGTAAATAAAAATTATTTATATAGCACAAACAAAACTCGCAAAATGCTTTACAAGGACTGCTTAAAGAAGTTCAGGTTATTCAGGAGAAAGATTTATTTCACACCATTACAACATAAGCAACTTCACCTAAAATTGATATCACTAGAATAACTAGATAGCAGACCAAATATGAGTCTGCGTCCCTTCATGACAAGCATGTTCCTCAAGATCCTGCTCTTTGAATTTAAATGATGTTGATTTTTTCTTGTTCTGCTTTTGTACGATTGGATTTGTTGCATTTTCTCGTTTACTGTTGTGTTGTCTGTTCATTAAATATGCTTTCTGACCTAACTAGATATGATGGAACTAAACTCTACCTGGTAGTAAATCTCCAAAAGCTGAAATGTGCAATTACAGAACAAAACAAAAACAAAATAAAAACAATTAATGGTTCCAATGCCTGTTGTGAGTGATGTCAACCACCAGGGGGCTCTCTTGTCAACCTTTTAAGCATCAACTCTGATTAACTAGGTCCATCCATCCATTATCTATACGGCTTATCTGTCAAAGTCACGGGGAAGCTGGAGCCAATCCCAGCTGACTTCGTGCAGGAGGTGGGGTACACCCTGGCTAGGTCACCAAAATATCGCTAACAAAGTGACAAACAAACATTCACACCTATGGGCAATTTAAAGTAGCCAGTTGACCTAATCTGTATGCCTTTGGGCTGTAGGAGGAAACCAGAGCACCAGAAGGAACCCTCACAGTTATGGGGAGAACATGCACACAGAAAGGACCGAGTCAGCTGGCAAATTCAAACCCAGAATCTTGCTATGAGGCAACAGTGCTAACCATTGCACCACTCTGATTGAACTAGATACATAGTTTAATTAGATGTTACAATCAGAATGATTTGTACGATATTTTGTTTATATCCATGTTACAGCATTTTTTTATTCTTATAAAAAGCTACATATTATACTTGTCAGTATATCAGATAAGATAAGATGAGATACCTTTATCGTCACTGTACATATACAATACATATAAAATGGGTCTGTGGTAGCACAGAAGTTAAGACATTGGACTAATGCTTGGAAGGTCGTGAGTTCAAATCCCAGCACCGCCAAGCTGCCATTGCTGGGCCCTTGAGCAAGGCCCTTAACCTTCACTGCTTACTTGTAAAATAAGATGTCGCTCTGGATAAGGGCATCTGCCAAATTATGTGAATGTACAATAGGATATTGTTTAGAACAAGCCAGTGGATGCTATCAATGTAAATGGTAAGATAATAGATACAAAATAAAGTTTGCCAATAAACACTTATTCACAGATATTTAAAAAGATAAATATTCAAATCAAGTGTAAGTAAAGAATTTAAGCCATTCTGACCCTAACTCTAACGCTAACACTAACACACACACACGCACACACACACACACAAGATGCAACATTCAGAGTTAATAAAATACTCTTTGGTTGTTGGTTCACTGTGTCTTTTAAAGCTTTAACTATGAAAAATTACAACATTGCCCAAATTATTTATTTATTTATTTATTTTTGGGAAATATAGTGTTACTGATCAGCCATAACATTAACCACTGACAGGTGACATGAATAATATTGACATGTCACAATGGAACCTGTCAAGGGGTGGGATATATTAGGCAGCAAGAATATATTAGGCAGCAACACTCAGTTCCCGTTGTCGATGTGTTAAAGCAGGAAAAATGGCCAAGCATAAGGATCTTGACAAGGGCCAAATTGTGATTACTAGACAACTGGGTCAGAGCATCTCCAAAACAGCAGGTCTTGTGGGTTATTCCTGGTAAGCAGTGGTTAGTGCCTACCAAAATTGGTTCAAGGAAGGTTAGAGCTGTTTTGGCAGTACAAGGGTTATCTACACAATGTCTTAATGTTTTAGATATTTATACAGACCGAAGGTAATCATCAAAATTAGAGTTATCAGTAATGTTAGCAAGATAACATGTTGCTAAAGGTGTCTGCTATTGTCCTCGGACTAGCTTCCTGCTGAGGTACTCCTAACAACAATTAGGAGTATTAGAGGTACTAATTTCTATTGTCATTACTGTGCTGCAAATTCAAGCCAGAACACTGTATGAATCTTAAAGCGACTTATTTTGGGGAATGTGGGACCACCGAAGCTATGTTTTCACACCGATAAATGATTAGACCATTTTACTTTTCATTTCTGCTGAAAGATGTGATGTACATATATTTATTGCTCTTTTAATATCCATTTAATGAATCCAATCATTCTTTACATTGATTGCATTGATGATTATGTTTTTGCGTTGCAGTGAATTTCTTTGCTCAATAATCTTTCTGTTTCATCTGCAGACCATGGCATGCCTTTTTCTTGCCATTGTGAAGTCTGAAATAGGAAGTATCATGACAAGTTATTCTCAGTTGGACCCAACGAGCAGATTGCTTTCACACTTGGTGTGGTCCGTAACAAGTTCACTTGAAACAAACACCAGATCACCGGGTTGAGGTGGACCAGAGATTGTTTTTCTGGGTCGAAAATAAGTTTTCACACTTCAGCAAACATGCCAAACTCCCAGTGCAAACAGATTCTCGTCCAAAATAAAGGTGTGAGAGGAAGTGCTTGTAAAAATGATACTTCCAGGGTTCTTTTGATAGTAGTTTTAAGCCTTTCTGAAAGGGAACCTGTCTTTGTAGGGTTTTCTGAAGTAGCACTCAGGACTCAGGATGAGACACTGAGACACAGAGAGGTAGGATGTGCCATGATGCTAAACAGAGTTACTCTTATAATCCTGCATTTGATTATATTTCTATAACTGCAAATCCGGAAATGTTTTATTCCTCTTATACCACAGCATTTTGCCAATGCCAGCCATTTGTATTTATTGAAAATGACACATTTAACTTGGAATGTTCTGCCATGTCCATGAAAAAGTTAATTCCTGTTATCACTTATAACAGATATAAACAGTTGTTCCTTCACCAACCTCTCTTTTTTTCTCTCTCTTGAAGTTAATAAGACAAAACACGCAGCTTGTCATAGTGCTGATAAAGCACAATGCACAAACCCTTCTGTCGGGAAGACTTTGCCATATCTGAAAGCTTAACATTATAGAGCTTTACCTTTAAATCTTACAAAGTGCTGAGCTGACACTGGACACTCCTTCCAAAAATGCTAAAGAGAAAACTTCACCATATTAACGATTACACGTTTTCAATCCACTTACCTGCAGAGTCTTCCAAATAAGATCCTGTGGAAACGGTTAAGACAGATATTACAATGCATTACTATGAGTACATTAACATAAATCCGTGATATACATTGCATTTCAGTCAGAAATGTAGACCGTAAAATGAAAATGTACAATGTAGGTGTACAAATGCTGTTGTAGACCTGACCGATCAGATCCGAGGATTCACTGGCATCAAGGATTTACTAGGATCGAGGAGACGGTGATATGGTATAATGGTTTTCCATTCTTTAAAGTTTCCCCGAGGCAAAAAAAAAAGAAAAAAAAGAAAAGGTTTAAAACTTCAGGATATTTTTAGACAGGGTTGTATAATCTTATAACTTGTCCCAGCAATATCTGCCAGTTATGAAAACTTTCATATTAAGTGTTTAAGGTTAATTGAAATACAGAAAGCAGAACAACACTGTGTCCTAATGAAATATTTATCCACAATTCAAAACACACAGAAGAAATAGACTTTCAAATAAAGACAAGAAACATTACATTCTCTCCGTGTCAAGGCGTTGTAATGGAATACGGCTGGTCGATTTTAGTAAACCTTATTTTTCATTGTCCCGCCGAATCAATACTAATTGCATACGGAGAGTTGCGCTAACCACGTGCTAGAAGAAATGTGTTCATCAATCCTCATGCCCCAGATGAAAATAATACACACTAATGGAGGTGATCTCATTCAGTAGCAGAGATCAAGTACAAATGGGGTCAGGAGATTGAGCTACTAATAGTCTCACATTGGATTTGATCTCTTCATGAGAATATGATAATGGAGGTAAATGAAATCACATAAGCATGGGCACATTTGCAGTGATTAGTTATGAGAGGTCATAATTCTGGTAGGATGTGTGTTGTAGAAATGTGCATTATGCCGTGTTTAATAGCTCCGCGGGATACAAAGCACATGCAAACTTTGCGAGGACTAGAACAAGTGAAGGCTTTTATATTGTTATAGAATATCAGGTTTAAGAGGAGCCACCCTGAAGTTTTTTCTTTCTTTCTAATAACATATGTTTTTTTCTCTCTTACACCACAACAATTTGTGTCATACGTCTTTTATGTTTGTTAAGTCATACGTTTCCTTTGTTAATAGTTACATTTATTGAACATCTGTAAATCAAGTTAGTTCCTGTTATTAGTTATGTTATAGGAGCTATAAACAGTCGTACACCTACAGACTCGTTTTTTCCCCCCTCTCTTGTGATTTTAATGAGACAAAAACAATGCAGCTTGACATGTTAGTGAGAAACCAGAGAGCACAAAAGCCAACGACCTGAAGACTTTTCCATGGTGGTTAACGTACTGACTGTTACAAAGCCCTGACAAAGGAGACTCTTTTCATAAACGTGCAACAAATATATCATAAACAAATATAGACAACACTTTTTTTCAGTATTAAATACCAACATGTTTCAATCCATCTGTTATTAGCATTGGATTATACAGATGGTCCACCATACACGTTCTTTTAAATTAGCCGTTACTATAGAAACATGTGATATGAATTTCAGCCACATGCACTACTTTGAGAATTTAAGACATGGGAAAGAAGACAGATTTCTCTCCAATCGTCTTGTGTACTAGAATGGGAGAACTGCTTCTGTTTCTTTTTTTATTGATGTCTTTTTTTTTTTTTTTTTTTTTTTTTTTGTTGTTGTTGTTTTTTTAATTCTAGATGCCATCGTTCAACTAGCTGAACGCGACGTGCGGAATTAAAAGGAATTTAATGTAGCGATGTCCTCAAATACACCACAGTCAAAAGAAAGAACAGCATACCGAGCGCACCCCAACATATGCCGTCAACTTCAAAAAAGCAACACCTTTGCTAACTTTTGACACAAGGATCGCTAGAATGGCGCCGAAGTGACATCTCTCACACCTTTAGTGGCAGGGTGCGTACACGAGTGCTGGTCCTGTCACCTCCACCACCTCATCACGCTAGCAGGCTGCTGGCCTCTCTCCAGTCTGAACATATGCCAAAACACTGGAGCCCCGGGGAACCTTCACAAGTAGGTGAGAACGCCAGCTGCATTATGGGGCCGCACACTGAGAGCAGGCTTGTATGTGTAAAAGGGTTGCTTTTTGAAATTCTCTCTGGGCATTGGCCCCATCCCGCTCGCGATCATCAGTGGCTGCTTCTGACGCAAGCTTGCTTTGCCTTATCAAACTGACGATACGTTGCCGCAGTCCTGTCAGAGCACACAGATGGCTTCGCGCAGGTGTTGGAACGCACACAGACGGTCTGCTCGCATCGAGCATTTGAGAAACAACAGCACTCCTACACACACACATAAGCACTTACTGTATACGTACTAGTAAAAGAGTAATATTCTGTGCAAGGTTGCGATAAGTTTGTTTGTACAAATTGGTAGAAGCTGCTGTCATGTTTCAGCCTGATAAGATCTTGTTAATTATGGAAATTTTAAATTATCTTTACAGCCCTTCATAATGATATATTGCTCTTTCCAAAGCATGTACTCTATGCCAAAAATGACCTGTGGTTTCTTAAGCAACTATATTCTGATCTTAAAGGTGTTAATTATCACTGGTACAATAGTGTCACGGTTATATCAGCTATGTAAAAGTGTTCAAGACGCAGCACTGTTGACCTGTCAATTACCAGCAGTAGGGACAACACAGGATTACATGATTCATGCACGTTTTATCTTAAATCTTAGAAGTTACAGTTTCTATAGTAACGGCTCGTTCACAGCGACTTATATGACCAAGGAGCCACATAATCTATACTTAAAAATGAGCGGATTGAAAAACACGTTCTGTTGTTAAACGGCATCTGTAATCTTCGATATGGTGAAACGTTTAACAAAGAGAAGAAAAAAAGAGGAAAAAAAAGAAAGGCCTCTATTATGAAATTGCTATTGTGAAAGAGAAAACAGAAGCTTCCGTAACATCAAATGAAACAATATATTGTTATAACATACGAGCTGTCAGTCTTTATTTAATACAAATTTATTAGTCTTGGCAAATTGTTGTGGAATAAAACACTATATTACGTGCAGATATTCTACCCTGTCTTGTTTTGTCGCTTACTTACTGTATATGTGGAAAATAAAAGATACTTGAAACATAATCCATAAAAAAAGATCTGTATTAACAGGTTTATAGTTATTGGCCTAGGAGTCCATGTAATAAGTTAACATAAATTAAATTAGAGTGTCCATGTGAAATGGTATTTCCCAAAGAATATGCAAATATATTTATCTTACTAACATCACAAAAAACCCATATATAATGGTAATATGACATATAAACTGATTTGACAACTCAGCTCATCTGTCATAACATTTATGACATTGTACGTGAGACCTATGAAGCTTTTTGACACATTTGCAAATATAAACTGACTGAAAAGCATGATGTGCTGTTTATTAATAAATGAAAACGCTGTACGCTGTGCTATGAGTTGAGTAAAACACTTCCGTTTGTGCTCTTATTGAAAAATAATCAAATTCAAGGTGATAATAGTAACTCCGATTCACATCTGGTCACGTCATACTACTGCACGTTGCCACTGATTATTTTCCTATAACAGCACACCATTGTTATGATATTTTCTTACTTATAAGTGGAAAATAAAACATATTCAAAAGATGATCTCTACAGACACTTTCAATATATTTGTTATAAAGGTGAATAGTTGTTTTTAAATATTTATCAGAAACTGGTAATTAATATAATCATGGCACGTTTTTTTGAAAGAGCTTCAATGTGAGCTATTTCCCAAGGAATATGCAAAATATTTTGATTAACAATTCTGCCTAATTTTCACAATCGGATGCCCTCGAGACATATTACTCACAAAGGCTTCCTGGCATTTTTGGCTCAGCCAGAGATATGTACGGAACGAGTTTAGCAAACGTTTCATTTCCAAATGTTTGCCTGGGATCCAGTGCGCCACCATGAACAGTCTGTGCCATCTGCTGGAGTAATTTCCCTTCTGCGTGCTGGAAACACTTTGTTCTTCTTAGACTAAATTAGCCGGTTTCTTTTGCTGCTTCTCTGATGGAAGTCGCATATAGACGTGGCTCTGTGTTTATTAAACCACGGAGTCGTGTGTAAGAGCGGTGAAAAAAAAAATCTTTAAGGATCTGTGGAGGTTTGGTATCGATCGAGCCACACTAATAGATGTGAGCAAATAACAAATAAATGCTGAAGCAACGAGGGAATCCTGCAAAGCTCTGTTGGCATTTTGTTTGATGTACCGTGGGGTCAGTTAACATTTGCTGTGAGTGTCACTTATTGACTCAAAAGCTGCATTTGTGGCTCTTGGTTTACTTGAGATGTTTGTCTGGGGTTAGAGAAGCTGCAGTGAGCTATTCTAGGGCATGTGATGGATGTGCATCCTCGGTGTCTGTATAACACTCTGAGTGGGCAGAGTGGGGAAGTAAATGTTTGAGCACCTGACTAACTGTGCACAAACAGCTATGGAGAAATCGTGGTTAGGTTGTTAATATTGACAAGTTACACAGTGTTCAGCTCTCCATGGCATTTAGATTTTACCCTTTTGGCTTTTTTCACTTAGTCTGTGGAGTATTTGAAGAAAGGTATGGTATATATATATATATGCACTTCGATTGGTCTGCGGTTACGCAGCAAGCTGCAATGCACACCTTTCTATCATAATTATTTCTTTCTCCCATATTAGCTTCTATGGGATGGAACCAGATGGACTAGCCTTTGCCCCTCATGCGAACTCACAAGCCTTGTGCGCCCATGACCCAGTCACCTGGTCACCAATTGTCCTTTCTTGGGCCACTTTTGGCAGGTACTAACCACTGCAAACACCCCACATGACCTGATAAGTTGTTGTTACTATGGCAACCACTTACATCGTGACTTATATGTTGGACATTCCACATATGCTCCACAAAAAAAGGTAGGTACTATCATTGAGTGATCAAGAGTTAGAATCCAGACAATGCCACAGGCTTCCTTGGCCAATAGCCAGTGGGAGATAATCCATGCTGCAGAACCAAAATTCCAGGTGGTGGAGCTGGATCTGATCCAACTACTCATAAAGCCTAACCCCTAACCCACACAATGCTCTACAATAAGAAACAACACAAACACAATTATCCAGCCTGAAACACACTTTATCCCTTAGACCATTCAGATAGGAGGAGCGGGATCAGGTCTGACTCCACCCCATGGACTTAAAGACAGCGTTAGTGTTGGCAAATTGCTGTGGCATAAGAAGATTAAAACACTTTGAGATGATTGAACATATAATTTTCATTGAAATTAGCTTCACAATTATTAAATGTAAAGAGTAGTTGACAAGTTAATACCAGTGTATCAAAGTATTTCCACATACAAGCAAAGCTTCTTCACTCTTCACAATCAAATACTTTGATACACTGGTATTAACTTGTCAACTACTGTTTACATTTAATAATTGTGAAGCTAATTTCAATGAAAATTATATGTTCAATCATCTCAAAGTGTTTAAAAATAAAAAAAAATATATATTTTTTTAATTGTAGAAGTCAGATGATAGAAAAATGTGATTAAAATATGAACAACCTCTGGACAAATATAAAGCGCACTAAAGACAATATTGATTAAACCTAATTCTGGATGATTCTCACATTAGTCTCGAGCTGGTGTGGGCCTCTTCAGTGTGTTAATAAAAGTGCAGAGTCATTATGATGGGCTGCAATCAGTATGAATTAGCAGGTTATTAATCACCAAATGAATTGCAAAATAGATTTTGCATGGCAATATTCACACATATTTAAAAAGCTGTTAGGAGTCATTCATGAAACTTTGTTATAGATTACAAATCTGTAGCACATGACCAGTCAATCTGTCAAGGTCACTGCACATGCCATGACCTGATATTTGATTGACACTACTATGATTCCTTTAACAGTCCATGGATTGCGTTTGTAGGATCTTCAAATACTGATAATCACATACAGCTACGTTTGTGTCTCTTATAAATAAAAGCACTCTTACCTTGAGATGAGGAAATATGATAAATAAAATCAAAGCATGATCTGTACAACGAAATTATGATGTGTGACATGCTCACGCATGCTGAGTGGCTGCAAGGTAACAGTAGAATTGGTTATAAATTTGTCATTTTAGTTTTAAGGATACAATCTATGGTCAAGCTACATTATCAACAGATAAGGGTAGTTATGCTAATGGACACTTGATTTTCCTCAGGGTTCCCTGGTTTAAATGAAGTTCAAAGTGCTTTACAAACAAACAAACAAACAAACAAAACACGCACAAAGTATACAATCAGGAATTAAGAAAAAAAAGAAAATGGGAATGCATGTATGTATAGTAAGAACTAACTAAAAATAATAAAAAAAATCTTTACAAAAAAACACAAACACGCACACACACACATATAACAAGGTAGGAACTAACTAAATGCTAAAGTGAAAAAAAAAAGAAAAAAGTGTGTTTTAATTTTCTTTTTAAAAGTGCCAATAGAAGTAGCCTGATGACTGTCTAAGCGTAGGTTGTTCCATATCTTTGGTTCATAAAAACAAAAAGGCTGCTTCTCTATATTTCCTGTACTTACTTTCTGAATGCTGATGATCTTAGCTAAATCTTACCTAAATCCAGACCTCCTCTTGCATTAGACCTCATTGGTTGTGACCCTGTGCACAGAGAGGAGCTAGTTTTCTAGTAGTTTTACACATTTTCCTGATTGGTTAATTCTGTAACAGCTGGTAGCCAATAAAAGTATGATTAAACAAACTAGGGAATGTGTTCCTGCGGTGGTTAAATACGGAGCTGTAAAGATGACTTTATTACTTACCACAAACACTCGCCGTCTACTTTATTAGGGACACCTGTGCACCTGCACATTCATGCACTTATGTGAAGCTCTTGACCTGTATTTGCATGACTTTTTGCATGAACTGGCTGATTAGATAACGGCATGGATGTGCAGGTGCAAAGACGTTCCTAATAAAATGGACAGTGAGTGCATGTGTGTAATTTTAACCATCCACGAATAAGTTATTGGAACACTCATGAAATATTTCAGAGGAGTTCAATACTGAAATCGCCCCAAAGCCCAGTCCATGCTACGCCTCTGACTCCGACTCACTAATCTCGCATAAAGGTCTCCACAGCAGGTCTTTGAGTAGCTGAGAGAGTTTTAGCAATTTAATGTATCGCTTATGTGTCTCCGTGGACAGTAGAGCTGAACAGCAAACTCATTATAAATGATAACTAGAAGTGGTTACAAAGAAAGCAGGGCAGAAACAATCAATAGAAATAATGTCCATCCACAGAAGGTCGCATTATTTATCATCATTATAATGGAGTTTTTTTGGAACCATAAGGTCAGACTAAGCTGGGGGCAGATGCAGTTTGGTTTTCGGAATCATTAATTAATCATATTGGGCTGCTAAGGGGGGAAGAATCCGAGCTTGGAATAATGAATTGCTTTTTTTTACACCGGATTATTTATTAGAGTGGCCCAGATATTTAGGGAAGTTGGTTAAATAACATTGATGACTCCACTTCCACCACTTTAAACTGCCTACGTCCTTTCTGAGTCAGAAGCGCTCACTTTTCCGGGCTTTTATACATCGTACGCCACTGCTCATAACACATAAATATCTGACAATTACAGCTATTGGGCTCTGTTTTCCCTCTGCAGCAAACAAACATGATTTCATTTTAATGATCTCAAGACGGCACTTTTTGTCTTTTTGAAGCAAACAGACAAAAAAAAAAAAAAAAGATAATAATACCTGCCACTACAGTGAACGCCTTCACAGTTTACTGATGAATTGCTCTGTCAGAAAAGGGTAAAGGGTCTATAAATAGTCCTGGATGTTAGCTTCTTTTTTCTCCTGGGAGTTCAGGCAGGTAGAGAGTCCAAGCGCTGGACCAAATAAGGTCAGGGGAAAGGGAGCCTAAGAGAGTGCCACAACATCGGTCGGCAATTGTGTGCTTATTAGGGAAGCACTAGAGTGGAACATAACATTTTCAGTTTCAATTAAATCTACCAGAGCATATATAATGCATTTCAAGTCCTTGCTGAGCAAGAACCCTTTCGAATTCACCAGAGGTTGTTGTTGATACCGCACTGAAATTAGCCCCACTGCGTGAATCTTCATCGAAGTCATCAGTCTTGAGTCAGAACAATTAATTTTGTGTCATGCACTCGCCAGCAGATTTATGCGTCTCCAACTAGCATTGAGGATGCAATGATTCACAAACGTTTTCCTCCCATCCTATAAATGAAAGCAGAGAGATACGCTGCTCAATAATTTCCTTTTGGCTCAGGGGAGAGGTGGATATATTACCGGTTCAATTATTTTTACCACTCAGTATGCATGTACCCTGTCATCCAGAGGTTTAAAAGCATGGGTGTCAAACATACTGACTAGATAAAGTTTCTGCATTTTGAATTTGTGTTCTAAATTAAAATTGACAGTGCTAGTCCGTGTTATTTCACTAGGTGGCAAAACAGAGCGATAAACGTATGGTCAGCCAGTGGCAAAATGTGCTAATGACACATGATTCTTCATTAGTTATTAAGCATTTTATGATGGGATTAATAATAATAATAATAATAATAATAATAATATGTTGCTGTTAAAATAATTATCAATTAAATTTTGTTTATTGGTTAATTTGAGTAACAACACACGGCTAGTTGCTTTTGGGTAACGTCTTTTCTTCAGTAAATGAAACGTAAAAACTGTAATATGTGTTTACTTTGTGTTTACTCAGATTGGCACATCTGAAACAATGAAGGGCGACATATTTCGTGCAAATATTATATATGATTTTTCCACCACAGCGCGAAGGATTTGCAGTGATGTGGACACATTTTCTTATTATCCACACTCAGTGAATCTCTGAAACATTTCAGGAAGAAACCGAAGAGAGAGAAACGGATCGTTTTACAATTAAAGTCATTTGTATGAGTCGCCAGAAGTAGCTGATGGATCCTTTGTCTTCCTTATTTACTAGAATTGGCATCATTTGAGCAATAGAGCTGAAAAACACAATTATGTTAATTTAAACAATGGACAAAAAAAAAAGAGAGAGAAATCTTTACAGGGCAAAAATAGCATGGTAATGTTTTACCACCGAGGTGCAAGACATAATATTCAGAAAACGAAGGCTTTGACCACAGGCTTTAAATCATTTCTGTGTATTAGCATTTCTGTGTTTGCTGGAGCGATCGACAGCGGCAACAAGCCAGAAAATGTTTCTGCAAATGGAGAGATAAAGAAGGATATCTTGGATTTGCAGCTGCACTGTACGTAATGTTTTATTGGGTTTGTTTGCATTTTCAAATGTACATGTGTATTTAGTAGATGAACTAAAAGTTAAATCAAAGTTTTCAGAGAAACATGATGTTTTGGACAAAAGTCACTGTAATTGTGATTTTATTCTGGTTAACAAAGGACTCAAAAAAAATGCAAAATGCAAAATCCATTGTACGATTTATTTGGTGATTAATAAATTGCTAATGCATGCCGATGAATCATGGATCATGATGAATGGCTTTTGTCTGAATGGAGATATCTCCTGGATTCTTCTTCTGCGATAACAGAGTAAACGAGATCCAATGCAAAATAGGTGGAGGACGTTTAGACTTTTTGATACCTGTTGAGAAGGGAAGGGAAAGCAAACAAACACACAAACCAAAAAAACTCTTAAACCTAGCTAAAGGTATGTTTTACGTACCAGCTTTCTGGATTTTCGAGATTACGAAGAGTGTACAGTGAGGGTTTTTGATTTGAGACGCAGATCATGACGACTATCACGTAAACACCAGACAGTTTTAAAGAGAAACGGAGCTTGTCAGTCTTTGTAACTTTTTCATTGTGCGTGAACTTGCTAAACATTACACCTTGACTTAACCAGATAGTCAGAGATGTTTTGGATTCGACTTGACATCTAGTGGACTCTGATTTTAATCCTCCTGATGTACATAAGACAAGCATGTGCAGACTGTGTGTGCGATAAGCTGCTACATGAGCAACACACACACACACACACACACACAAACGGTAAGGATCTGCTAAGGATTACCTTTTTTATTACATTTATTTATTGACTGATGCATTTATTAAATACACGATTTGTATCTTTTTTCCCTCTTGTATTCCTGAAGACTTTCCCATGCTGGAACAGCTTTACCTCTAACTATTACAAAGTGTTGACACTGGAGGCTCCTTCTGTAAAAGCTTAATAAACGTCTCTTTATGTCTGCCATTCAAGTCCCCTTTGAATTAGCTATTAATATAGAAAATATATTACACATCATAACATATTAGAATGAGCCAATTTATATAAATTAGCTAGAAAGCTGAACTACATATGGGATACTGAGTGAGCCCAGCTGATTAACTAAGCAGAGGGTATAAATTACGACTTCTGCTGTTTTGGACATTCTAATTAATAAATTAAAAAAAAAAAAAATGCTGCTCCAGAGCATTACAAATGGGGATCGCATAAAATTTTATGGACTTACCCGGCTATGTGCTGATTAAATCTGGGACTCTAACCACTTTCCTCAGCTGGGCCTTGTGAGGGGCAGTAGACTGTCTGCTGGCAAGTGTTACACACGAGCTGCCAGCTTCCATATCTCTGCCATCATTTTGGCCAACGAGATGACGAACTTTCCGGACTCGCTTTACTCCTTGGCTGCTCTTCTCGCCCTTTCTTGTCTGTTCTCCTTAGCCAAAACCATTTGCTTCTTCCGTCAGAAGCTTTCTTCAGATACCCCGCCTTTTCACCCTGTCTTTTCTTCATTCTGATGCCCCTTTTTTTCCCCCTTTTGTCCTTCATCTATTTGCCATCTCTATTTTGCTGCCATTATCTTCCATGCTTTATCTGGTCTTCTTTCTATTACTCGCTTTTCCATCCAGTTTTCTCTGCTTATCAAACCTAGTATTTTTTTTTTTCTTTCTCTGCACCCCTTCTAATCTATAGTTTTCAGTTTTGGCATTTAAATAACCCCTCCTCCCATCTCTGAGGCTTTATAGATAACGTAGTCTATCAATGACTGTCATGCTGTGCGTCAGCCAGATCAATACTGTCCACATGCGCTGATTAAAAACAACAACAACAACAACAACAACAACAAAAAAAACAGAAGGGTGCACAGTGACTCATAAAGCTGCACTAATCTAGACCATGCCAGCATCCCTTTCTGCCAGTTTCATCAAACGTGTAACAACATTCTGGATAATTACAGCCACCCACTATGCTGGACATCATACTGGTTTGGTTGAACCCAGATGGACACACTGGTAATTTTGCAGCCTGCTCTATCATTATGTTTTGGCAGGATTCAGAACAGATTTTGTTGTTGTTATTGTCAATTTTGTTGCTGAATGTTAGCCACATCTGGATGGACTACAGTGTATTTTCAACTTAAGTCCACTAACAGCGAATTAGCATGTGCAAAGTTAGAGCCATAATTGGAGACATAATTGCAGCTTTTATTTTGAGAAAGTCATTTTAAATACAGCATAATATCTCAAGATCCACCAGTATGAATCACAATATTCCTTTTTTTTTTTTTTTTTTTTAAATATGAGATTATATTTGCCAACGTACAGAAAGGCCATAATATATTAAACCATTGGCTGTGGCTGTTGCTTGTTTTATGTTATATAAAAAAAAGATAACTGAGCGAATGGCGTGAAAAATAGCATGCAAGAAAAATGTTTCAATTAGTTGCTATATTTCTCATAGGAATTGACCTTTTTCTTCCTTTTTTAAAAAATACACTTTTTATGTTCAGTTATTTCAGTACAGTTATGTTTAAGTGTAGAGGTTAGGTTATAGAAGCTATAAACAGTTGTTCCCTGAGCAAACTCTATTTGTTCTTCCTATTGAAATTGATCAGACAAAAAAGTGAAGACTTCCTGGTGGCAGAAAACGTACAGCTTTAGGTCTGACCGTTATAAAGCTCTGATGCTCAAGACTTCTTACAAAAATGCTATATAAACCTGTCCTTAAAGGAAACTTCCCAATATCAGTAATTCCATGTTTTTGCTAATCAGTTTATGTGGAGAATGCGGTCATACAAGCCACTGTATGAGGTGGCATTACAGGAAACATAAATTTATTTGAATGAGTGAATTTATATAAACCTGTGATTTTCCTGCGGTAAATGCATAATAGTTGTACATGACTAGAGATATGTTTGAGTGATACAGAATTTCAGGAACGTATAATAGTATAATAGTTGGATTTGGTCTTTAAATGAAAAAAAAAGCTGGCTTTCACAAATTTAATAACTGTCCTTTGCTTTCACACAGAACATTTTCATTTATCAATTGCTTTGAGGCTGCAATAAATTCCACTGAACGTGCAAAATTGATCATAGTTTTTGCTTTTTGCAGTAGAAATTCCCCACACTGCACATCAATTAAGGCAAATGTTAAATATGTACTTATTTATTTATTTAATAACAGTGCAGTTGTGCTTCTGTCAAATCATTGACAATGCTATTTGGATCGTTCTTTGGATCCACGTCCGTTTACACCATTTGATTATTCACATTTTTGACAGCGTTTTATGACGTGCCACCGTTCCCACTGACACCACAGTTAAAAATAAAGCAGTATTCCTGCACTTGTGATATTCACTGATGGCATGGCCGGTGCTGCCTGCATGCCACGTTCTGCTCAATGATGGGTGAAGGACATTAACATGTAAGTCTTTCAGTAGGAATTTCACTATGTTCTGCCTTCATCATGCCCTACTCCCCAGCAGTGCACAGTAATCACTGGAAACACCTAACACGCTGTGCCTATGAAAACATAATTAGCTTTGCCCTGATTACACAGAGCCACTGCCGTGCCTTGTATGCATGCCTGTAAATCATTCTGGGTAAGCTGGCATTCAGTGTTACTGCTCGCTAATCAACATAATTTTTAAATGATAGACATGTTAAGGTAAATAATAATAAAAAAGTTATCCAATCAACAAAAACAATATTAGGTTTCATAACAAATGTTTAAAATAACAATACATTTTATATATATATATATGTGATTAGCTTGGTCTTGATCCTCATCAAGGATTTCCTGTTATGTCAAATCTTTTTCTACCTTAACCAACAAAATTTACATGCAAATCAATTAGAAATGTTTTAGGGGGGAAATAAAATAAAATAAAATAAAATAAAAAAAGCTTAGAATACACAAGTATACACATCCATTCATATTAGGATACGTGACTGAGTTCAGAATTAACCAATCACGTTCGAACTCGTGTTCGAAAATAATTATCCTCCACCTATTATTAACGAAGCGATTCTGATTAACCGCAAATAAACATCAGCTGTCTCTGTAGGATTTTCTTGGTTTCATCTGACTGCTGAAGCCATGGTCCAAAGCCAACAGCTTACAAAGTATGTAAATGAAGGATCTCATTGTCGAAACGTAGCATTCAGGAGAACGAATTTCCAAAACATTAGATGTACTATGGAACACTGAGAAGGCCATCATCAACAAGTGGATAAAATGAGGCACCACAGTGACATTACTAAGAACAGGATGTCCCTCCAAAGTAGAGGAAATAACAAGATGAACGTTTATCACGGAGACTGCCAAAATACCTACGGCAACATTAAAGTAGATACAGAAATCGCTGACAAGTACTAGATGTGACAAGTACCTACATGTGACAACAATATCTTGTACTCTGTATGTCTGAGTTATGGGTTGGGGTGGGTAGATGCAAGCCCATTCTCAGGGGAAAATGTGCTGTGGTCTGATGGGCATAATTCTAAAATATATATTTGGGGTTACAACAAGACAGCTTATCAGCCAAAGAACACCACACCTGTGGTGAAGCATGGTGGTGGCGGCATCATGCAAAGGATCTGCTTCTTTTCAGCTGGGATTGGGGTTGTCATCAAGATAGAGGGAATCATGGATGCAGAAAACATTCACCTTCCAGTGAACTCCAGATCAATTGCAAACAATTAATGGACAAGGTTATTTTACACCATATGTGTGAGGTGGGCTGGGGAAACCCATCACCATGCCTGCAGAGAGAATGATAGGTCAGGAGACAGTCAAAACAAACGCAGTGGTAGAAACAATCAGTTTGCCTAAAGATATCAAAAGTCTTGCAAGTGTGATCCTCACAGTTTGTAGAAGCTTTTGGATAGTTACATGCCAGAGAAAAAGCTTCATCAATTCAGTTTATAATCAGATACTGGCTGAGAACATGTCCACGATGCTCCTGCACCATCACATCATCATCATAACAGAAAAAAGCGCTTACTCACTCTGTACAGATGACAACAGAGAAAGTTTTAAAATGTTAAATGACCTAATAATAAAACGATAAACTTAACTAAAAGATGAGATCCGACTGTCTCTGCAACTGTTTCCTCAACAATGTTAATGTAAACAGAGATCGAGAATGAGGTTCATGTTTAAATCCGGTGAGTGACTTTTACTTCAGAAGATGAGACAGAGACTAATGTGGATGATACTGATAAAAAAAGTGATTATTTATTTCCCATTGTGGTTTAAATTTGGCAGTAATGTTGTTTTTACATAAGTAGAATAGGTTATAATTTTGCTAATTGTATAAAGAACCAAGACAATGCTAGAACAAGTAATCATTCATTTGCATAATTGCTTTAATCTACAATGAGTAAAAGGTTAATCATTCACTTTGAACTCGCGGTACGCATGTCCAGTTTCATCACGTCTCCAGAGAGACATTCCCTGATTGAAGACGCACACCAGGTTAAAGTGCACTGCTGAAAGAGAAGGCCTGTAGAGGCTCAAAAAAAAAAAGAAACAGCGTGACTCAAACACACTCCAGAGTTGCCATAGAAACTCATTTCTTCCTCTCTGGCAGAACAAAGAAAATCAATTATCCATCATATTGTGATAACGTCTATAATCTCATAATATACTCACATGTCTGCTCACTGGGTGTGAATTGTTAGATGACCATATAAAAACAGGCCATGGCAGGTTTCAGGTTGCCATGGTAACATCTTTCCTGTGGCACACACCTATGATGCACATGATATGTTTATTCTAATGGTCAGTTTGGTGCCATTTAGTCCTTGTAAGCCTTGGAGCTGTTTTTTCAAGTTATTGCATCTGAATCAACATCTAATCAAAGTACCATAGTTTTCACTTTGCTTCCTCTTTGCACTGTATGTAAGGCTGTCTGGAGTGAAACGCTTTAGTTTTAAAATCAAAAATCAAAATCATTTTTGCTATCTTTATGCATGGCATAAAAATGGAGGATATTAAAAATGCTTTAATTTGAAAATGTTTTAGTGCGGACGAGGGAAAACGGATGCTTTTGGAAACAATGAAGCAAACACCCACATTCGATTCCTGGTTGGGTCATCTCAGTCAAGACATATCCTTCCCTGTTTCATCACGTGGTCTTTTTGGGAAGTAAACTAATGGCATCAGCTTCCACTACCAGTGGTGAATACAGCATTATAACAGATTACAAGCGATGGCTGACCTTGTTGTCTTTGCTAGCAGTTGTTAATCAGTTGTTAATAAACTGTTAATCAGTTAAACTCTGCATTTTATAATGTTACCACTGCCTGCATGTGCAGGAGGCAATCTGTTATTCGAGCAACCTGCAACCAACTGCAGAGTAGACAATCTACTTCCTGTTTATACCAGCATGTGCATGCCCAGTGTATGTGAATGGTCAAGTGATATGTGTTTTCCTGTGTGTTAGTATGGACAGATTGTTTCTGATAAGAACTGAAAACACTTCCCTGGGTGTAGTTTTTTTTCTTCATTTTAAAATGCCTTTTTAAACTAAAACATATTAGTATGGACCTAAGATGACTCTTATCTAAGACAAAATCACTGTAACTCACATCGTCAAATAGCATACTGCTATTATGAAACACAAAAATAATATGATAAAATCCATTGCTTTAAAAAAAGTATTTGTTATTAACAATATTTGCAATAAGCGATTTGCACACTACACAAAATAGTCTGTTATTAGTTAGCTTTGGTTGCTAGGCAACATAACAGGTAAAGAACAGAGTATTTTATGTCAAAAACAGTGGTTAAAAATTGGATAGATTTATTGGTTTATAATCTGGCACATTAAAACAGAATTCATTTATTGTAATGAACTCAAGATTTTAGAACCAAAACGTATAAACTAATGGTAATTCTAGCATTATGTGTGGTCTCCTAAATGTCTGCAGCTCACTTTTGTCAGCTTTGGAGGCATAGTGATAAACCTTTTTGCATTTCCCTGCTCCACTTCATTCATTTCATTTTTATAGCACCCAGAAAACCACACCAAAGACCCTCCTTTCTACATGGCAAGCTACTGATTGCCTTGCAGTCTAGCTTCATGCAGAGAGGTCCATCTAACAGCATGGAATAGTCCACTGCAACAGTGACTAGGGGGTAGGGCTTCATTGATATTAATGAAAATAATCAATACGATAATAAAAAGTGGCCATTTTAAGAAGAAATGAGACTTCAGAATCCTTTATTTGTCACAAATACAGTACAGAGAAATTTTACTCTCTGTATATCCCAACTTCTTGGGAAGGTGAGTTTCAGCCATGATGCAGTGCTTTTGGAGCAGAGAGGGTTAAGGGTCTTAACTCGCAGATTGGCAGTGTTGGGGCTTGATACCCCTGACCTTCTGATCAGTAACTCAGTAAACCTACATTTACATGACTGTGTGTGTGTGTGTGTGTGTGTGTGTGTGTGTGTGTGTGTGTGTGTGTGTGTGTGTGTGTGTGTGTGTG
>JAQQZR010000036.1:4367469-4379390 GCA_030068235.1 Notoglanidium macrostoma | reverse complement strand
GTGTGTGTGTGTGTGTGTGTGTGTGTGTGTGTGTGTGTGTGTGTGTGTGTGTGTGTGTGTGTGTGTGTGCATGCGATTTCAGGATAGGAACATCAATACATCTAATTGGTGTTTTCATGCAGCCCATGGCCTTTACCTAGTGCAAAGACCTGCCCTGCTGCATTTTGCGCTCAAATTAGTATAACATTAATATTTTACGTTCAGTCTAAGCTTGGGTAACAGGGCTGCACTTTAAAATTGGTCACTGAAATTGAAATGGTCAATTTCAATGACCATATTTTGGAATATACCAAATATTACATAGGGGTGAATATGAAGGAAGCAGGGCTGACTGTAAATGGTTAAATTAATTCACAGATTTTCTTCAAACATAATAAGATTATTTTTGGTTGATTTTGACTTTCGGCTAAAGTCTTTTCAGTCTTTGGATACTCAAACCTAAAAACCTTTAATTATGAGAAAACCTTTCTACATTGCTTTTCTATTGCATGCTAATGTTACTTTGTCTAAAAGTAGCAGAGGCATAGAGCACATTCTGGACAGATTGGGACTAATTTTGAGCATCTGGGATTTTTTTTTTTTTTGAGGATAATGGAGATTTAAGAGTTTTGAATATTTACTTTTGCCAATGAGTGAGCTTTTGAAAAAGCAGTTCTCTCTGAAGGGCTGGAGATGCAACACTGCACCTGACAAGCACAGCTAGGAGTGGAGGATAGTAAGACTAATTACACTGCTGGTGTGATTAAATCACAGCTGTGTGGCATTTGCTTTCGCTGAACAACGAGGAAACATTTGAATTTTCATTTTAACATTCTTGTAAGTGGAGAATGAAGATGGGAGCAGATAGGGCAAAAACGATGTCTCTAACAGGTACAGCACTCGGAGACCATGTTTAACTTGTTGGCCATTTATTCATGAGACAGTAGTTCTTTCTCAACACAGACAGTCAGCCAATTAAAGTACCATAACCAGCAGATTCTCTTTTACTGGAGCCTTTCAGAATCCGCAAAGCTCCTACAATGGCATGGCATCATAACAATGATGAATAGGGTCATGGGTTTCGAACATCACTGTTGTAAACGCTAATAAGAAATGGGTTACAGTCGCTCCAATATATTGTTTTTCGAGGTCAAATAAAATTCTGCAAATCCTAAGCATAAGTGCTGGAGAACAGAATGAATCATATCTGTGGTTATTTATTGTCCAAACGATTGGTAGATTTTGTGCCCTGTACTAATGGACCAGAAGTTAAACGGCTTTATAGTTTATAGCATAGTTTATTTATTATCTTACATTTGGACGTTTACAGTAATTAAGTGCAAAACACAGCAAGCTGCAAACAAATTTAACTACACATTCTACAAATTAAGCATGCTATAATTGCTCATATTCACAAATAATGAAAGCATTTTTCCTGCACTTACAAATGCAGCAAAATGAATTTTTGCATTAATTAAAAAAAAAAAAAAAAAGAAAAAAGAAAGAAAGATCCGCTTAAACTCTGGATAAAGTTTCACTTACTTTCACAAGCTTTCAACCTCAGCTGAGACCTTGGTCATGTGATCTACATCAGATGGCATATTCTCTCGTGGGATTTCCCAAGATAACTTGCTGGCCCCCTCAGTCTGGCCTTCAGAAGGTTGTCCTTTAGATAGGTGAGAGGCTGTGTCGTCCCCCGTCTCTATTAATCGAAGGCTTGTTCGATCCGATGTATATGGTCTCCTTGACTCCTAAGTAAAAAATCTAGATCACCACATATAATTTCAGAATGGCAGAATCCTGGAGGTTGAACTGAATGTTAAGTCAAGGAGGCAATATACATCAGGTTGCTCAAGACTTCGCTCAATAGACGGGTTCTAATGAGGCCAGTTTGAGAATCAGACAGTCATTAAAAAACCATTAAACCATTAAACCACGTGATTATTACTATCCATGTGATTGATGATGATTGATGATTATTAATATCCATGTGTCACAATCACCAATTCGAAAGTAAGCAGTATGCCATTCAAATGGATGCTGACTGTTTTCTGCTTAAAACTCAAACAAGAATGGCAAGAAAACAAACAACCAATTGCAGGTTTTGGGTTTTGTGAAAAAGGTCTCCCCAGAATTGATGTTGACTACCAACTGTTTACTTTTTACGGCACCGTAGCCATAAAGTATCCTGATGAAGCCATTCAAGCTGTCATGTTATGTGACACTGGTGCAGCTCAATTGTTCATTTGTGAGGATGTGTTACCTTTATCAAATAAGAGGTTTACTGGGACTTGTGATCTTTGTCAGGGGCTCAGCATGACATATGTTAAGATGCCCCTACGTGATATTTATTTGGTTCTGATTTGGCGAGTGGAGACATCAGAGTTGGAGTTCGGACATTGTTACCTGCTACGAGCATAGAGGTTGAGTACTTGTTGGAGCATGGATTAGCTGTACCGAGTAATAGCCCATGGAGCACTCCTTTATTGTTGATCAAGAAACCAGACCAATCTTATAGGTTACCGTAAGTTACATGCTGTCGCTGTGTACAACCCTTTCCTACTCCCAAAAAATTGGTAACTATATGAAAAACATTGGTTATGTTCATTTTGTGAATTAGACCAAGTTAGGATACTGACAGTTCCCTCTCACACCTAAGGCGTCCGAGTTGTCTGCGTTTGTAACCCCTGAGTCATTTCCCCAGTTTACTGTCATGGCATTTGGGCTTAAAAATGCTGGACCCTATAATGTTACCCGCCCCATTTTATTCTATACCTTAGTCCAGGTGCGTAACAACCTGAGCAACCTGTAAAAGATTAATGCTAGGTCAGTTTATGTTCCAAACCATGTGTTCTTTAAATGGAAGTGCAACAAATAACAAAACCATGTCATTACTTTATTACCAGGACAACCCATAGTAGTAAATAAAATGGATATATTAACCTACATCCAAAAACATGTGTGGCTTCATTAAGTGTAGGCACATAATAAGATAATATAATGAAAAATATTAGGATGTGCTGGAACAAGCGATATTTTATAATATGCTGAATTAGGGTGCGTGTCCACGTATTGTGTTTTCTGAGCACCCGCATCTTTTTTCATTTGTTCCCAATGAGGAGAGAGCGCATGCCCCCACATGACGCTGCTTCAAGAAAAAGCGCTGCAGCAAGCATGGTTATTTTGAGCAGAGTGTTCAGAGTTTAAATTTTCGGAACTTTTCAGAAAGGCACTGGTATTGTCACCGTCCCTCCTTTTCAGGCAACCAATCATATGGTGATTAGTGGTGATATGTTTTCAGGTTCTCGTCATAGAAACAATGTTGACGCACAGCATTTTGTTTATGAAGCGCTTGGGTAAAGTCACGCTTTTTCTGCCAAAGACAAACACTATGTAGACGCATGCCTGAAGCGATCCCCAGCACCCTGACAGCGCATATCTGCCAGACAAAAAATGTGGACATATCCTAATGGTGGTGGAAACGATGTTAAATTAAACAAAATTTTCAACAATTAATGCAATGATTACAATTAAGACTGTTCATGTAGCAATATATTGCCAATTTGCTAGACTTCTACTTTATGTTTCTTTCAATGTTTGCATCATTTATATAATTACATCATTTTTGTTTTAAATTGTTTGCCCTTCGCCCCATTTTATTTGACAAACAAACAAACAAACAAATTATTTATTTATTTTTTTATTTTTTTATTTATTGGGGGTGGGGTGGGGTGGGGGGTGCTTGCATTTAAAGGAAGTGGTCGAGGGTTAGACCACTTTTTTAACCTTAACACTTACATTAGACATTCTTGAAAGACTTTGTCTTGGACATCTCTACTGAAGAGAATCTGGCAACCTTGGTGGTGAAAAACTGTATGCATGTAATTTTAATCATCTGAACAGGGCTCACAGAAAACCAACTTACAGTGAGTACCTGCGTAAACCGACTGAAAACAAGGAACCTTTCCCTGTGTAACTACTGACATAACATTTTAACATTAAGTCATCAAATCAGAATGGCCTTTTGTGTTAGTAGTGAATGCGTGATCATTTCACAGTCAAGTAACTCACTTCACAATTCTCATACATCTAATGATTTTTCAGTTGCAGTTTTCATGCTGCAGATGGTTTTTGTGTCCATGTGAGTGACCATACGGTATGTTTGACCTGTTTGCCTTTCAGCAGTCAGTAAAAAGCATGTGGAGCATTACAGCTGTTCAGTAATACTGTCTCCCTTGCATGGAGGACTGGGAAACTTTTCCAGCTGTGCAATAATTACTGTGTACAGATCCTCCTCATTTATCTTTGTTCATCTTATATGCTTCTTTTAAACCTAAATTCATGATTCAATAATTTTATTTAAGTCCATTGTGAAGCACAAATTAAAATTCTTGTGTCTCGACACCTCAACACAACAGTGTAAAGGGAGAACTATACAAACAAATAAATATACATATATACAATAAATAAAAATAGCCAGGTGGTACAAGATGCATGAGACAGGTATTTAAACATGTACACACAAAAAGAGTAAAGAAATTTTGCAGTAAGTATCCACATAAATTATAGAGTATATAGCATAACCTCCCAAAGAACGATGTTCATATGACTGATCACATGAAATTACAAGGCACATTATAAATGATGGCACATGGAAACAAATGTGCGTAACTGAGTGTTTCACTTTTCCACATTTATGGTTCACATATCATATATTTAGTTAAAACAAATCACCGGACTACACTGGCAAGCATTTCCAAATGCTAAAACCTTTTTTTTCATCAAATCCATCCCTTGGACAGAAACCTGGCTTATGATAAAACACTGCTCACGAAGCATCTGGTTTCACAGATTAGACTGAGAACTGTCCTAGAAATGTGGCCTAATATTTTTAATGATGTGCTTGATTGGCATTCCTCTGTCCAAGGGACCCACTACATTTGGAGTCATTGTCTTGTTGTAAAACAAAACGATAGCCCAAGTTATCAATGATGACCCAGTGTATCAAATGGGATAGTGTGTTGCTGCAGTATGCTGTGCTAGCCATGATGATTTAGTATGCCTTAGATTTCTCATAAACCACAGACACTGCAACCAGCAAACAGTTTCCAACCATCACACCTCCTCTCCTGTGCTTAAGAGTAGACATGACATGTACCAAGATCATCTTTAAAATTACTCGATGTGTCAAAGGCACAGTGGTTGGAATCAAATTTAGACTAATTGGATAAATCATGAACTCATGTTTCTTGGCTCAATAACATCTTTTAATTGTGTCCTTCAGTGGTGGTTTCTTTGCAGATAAGGGTTTGATTTGCAAGGAAAAAAATGAGTTGAATGATAAAAGTCATTGATTTCTTAAAAAGGGAATTTAAAATCTGTAGTTGATTGACAGGATTGAAAATTATAAACCGTGCATCTGTGTCTGTTCTGAATTAACCTGGGTGAAATTTTACAGTAGTTTTCACCCTACCTTGCCATAACACAGATTACATCGTATTCTAGTATTACGTAGTATTCTACGTAGTAATATTCACAGTTCATGGTGCTATAATTCTGCGTCTGTATAAGACCTTCCGCACTTTTCCTGCAAAACCTGCTGCATTGCAGAATCTGTTGATAGGGAGTGGGATGATCTGTCTGCAAGACCTGCAGAAATAAGGAAAATGGGTTCTGTGCAGATCCATCATTTGGGATTTTTTCCATCTTCAACATTTTACCAATTAGTCCACAACATCTTCTGGTGACCCAGGGCCACCCCCCTCAGCACCTGCCCAGGCCTCTACTCACTTTGGGGCCCTCCTTCCTTTTCAGCCACATTTACCTGCTACAGTGCTCTAATGGTCTGGCAAAACATTTGACCATAAATCCACATATCCTTTAGTAGCCTGGTGGTGGAAGCTGCTTTAAAGCCACAATGCACAGCTTCCACTGAATGGATTAAAGCTGAGAATACAGCAGCCTACATCAGCATACATGTCCCAATCCCTGGCTGCTTCCAGCTGTCCACCCCCCGCTGATGAATGGCGCCTTCTCTGTCTGTTTTCACCTTGAGAGACAAAGGGTGTTTTCTGAATTACACATGATATTCTGAGGGCAGGCCATTTGTAGATGTTGGTTTGGCCTCCAGGGCTGCTGCCAGGCACCTTAAAACTTGATTGTTCCTTAATGTCTCATTGTTGCTGGTGTTGAGCACAGTGGATATGAGGGATCTCCGCTTAGCATTCTGCTTGCTTTCTTCCATAGGTCCTCCCAGTTCAGCTCAGTTCTTTCTATGCTTTCTCAATTTATCCAGTGATATTTTTTGGATTATGAGACAGCCTTGCTACAGGAGTGCTTGCTACTTCCTGACACTGGACGTCCAACACTACCAGCTTCCTGGCTGAGACCCAACCCTCCTCTACCATAGTGAACTTGGCTCATGATGTTGCCATACTGGAGGGCTGATTTAGCCTGTTTTACTGCTTCCATCTGTGTCCATTTTGCCCTCTTCCTAAGGATGCTCCAGCTTATCTCATTACTGCATCCCAAGACTCTGCAAGGGTCATCTCTAGCCTTGCTCTGCTGCATTTAAACTCGTCCACTAGACTTGAAAGAGGCAGGTCAAGTGTCTTTTGTATATACAGTTCTACATTGTTCAGACACAGTGGAAATCAACCATTTCCTCACATAAGAGCTGATCATTCTTTCCATCTTCTTAAAGTTGTTAACGTTGACCTTAAGCCAAAGGTATACATAGTAATTGGGATGGAGGTGTATTCTCACAGCATGCATGAAATTGGCAGGCAGTCAGGCAGCAGATTTTGGCTTTATTAAACAAACAAAAAAAAAGGCTTGCAGGATAACCCAAATTGTGAAATAAAAAAGTGGTCAATAAACAGACAATGGTCAGGCAATTAACAAAGAACATTTTTAAAGGCAAAAATGTAAAATCCAGAACAAGATCAGAAAACCAGATAGACTGTGACAGTATAAAGTCTTGGTATCAACTGGTACGTACAACAAAGTGTGCACTTTACATTGATTGTTGAGGGTACTTATATACGGTGTGGCTGTGATTCAGTGATTGAGTTCAAGTGTGTGTGATCATTAATCCGATGAACGTGAACATGACAGTAGATGTGTCTGAAACTGCTTATATACTGATCTTGATGGAAAAGTAGCAAGTAATATGCAGTACCCAACAGTTACCCAGATGATATACTGTCGTGGTGAAAATTTCCAGTATACAGTCAGAGCTCACTTCTTTGCTTAACACAGAGTTTTCCAGTTTCCCAAATTTTTCAAAAACATGGTGGTCAGCGGAAGTGGCTGAGTATAAATGTAAAACAAAGGATAAATAAATGGCATATTTTGCATGTTTTCTAAAAAGCCCAGCTGGTAGCGAATGCTAGCTAACTAGCCCACTAATGTAACTGAATGGCATGCTTGCTAGTTAAAAGGTCGCTAGCTTGCATTTGCCAGTAACAATAGCCGGATTTTCTAATTTACTGCCATACTGGACATACTATATTTCTTTTCATTTTCTTTTTTTCCTGTTTTTTAATGGATGTACTAGTCTAGTACACTATACGGAAGTTGAATATTACAGTGTATATTATGGAGAGGAGGTGTGTCTAGTACACAATGTATACTGAGCCAGTATGCAATATGTAATGAACCAGTACAGAGTTTTGAGCACAACCAGTCTCTGTGTTTGTCCATGTGGCCATGTTTGTAGGCTGCATTGTGTTCTGGGTGGTGTAATTAGGTGCTGGTTCTGGTGCTAGTAAGACAATACTTACTATTATGAAATAAGTGATTCCAAACTTTTTTCAGGTAGTACTTGGTATGTTTTTACAACTTACGAGTGAATCATGTATTTATAAATGTATTCTTTTAAGTGTTCCTAAAGAAATGACTTTTTAACTGCCTAGTACACTTATTAGGCTCGTTATGGCTCAGTAGCTTGTAAATGGAAGCACATATTTTTGATAAATGCTGTATGGGTGGGATGAGCGTTCAGCTGGTGACCCTTGAATATAAAGGTGAAAAATACCCTTTTTTTGTACATGCATATATACACTTCATATATAATAATTAGAAATAAATGGAAGTCCTCTGGGGCTTTAACTGAATTGTAGTTATCACTATCACTGACCAACCCAGTCATTTCTATATATAGCCTTATATAATATATATCATGGTAATGCATTTTATCTTCAGTAGTATGAAATTTTATGCTGGCCACAAGAGAACTATTTCACCCATAGTTTTGTTTGTCCTTATCTCCTTTATGTGTGTACCCATGTACAGCGAGATCAGTTTGGCCCTCAAGCAGAAACTGCTTCTGGTTTTTTTCTCTCAATAGCATGTTCTACTCTTTTGCTATTCTACTCTTGTTATTTTTAATGGAGGTTATGCTTTGGCAAGCACGTTCAATTGAGAAGAGATGGGGCTTGCGATTGCTGTCATATCTGCAGCAGGGGCTGCTGTCCATGTTGAATAAAAGACGCTCAATATAGAACAGACACATCGGAGCATATGAGGCTTTATCTCAGCTGGCCAAGAAATCAGTAGTTAGAGGCCATACGTACAAGGCACAATCTTTATTGGAGAGATGACTTTTTTTAATTGCAGTGCAAACTGGTGACTGACTATGATAAGGTTTTGGAGGAACAGTGTGAATAGGATTTTCACTGTTTCACACACAGTAAGTTAAGGATCTTCATAACTCACATTTACCAAAGTCACAGACATGTCCAGCATGCCAGCTCCAATCTTTTAATATGTCATGTCTGCTCTCCTCTCGTGCATCTAGTCTAAGCAATACAGTCTCAATTTTCTGATAAGAGAGACATGCATCTATCAAGAGAAACTTTTTTTTTAGAGAATTGGGTTTGATAGCTGGGATAGCAGCTGTAAAAGAAGCACAAAAATGCCTTCATTGGGTTTGTGCTGAGTTAAAAAGCACACAGTGATTCTAGTGAAAAAAAGCAATGTCAAGGTGACACATTTAAGATGAATGTAACGGGTTCTTTATATGTCACTGAATCAAAGAGTGGAATAAAAGGCCAGGGGGAGTCTTCATGATTGATGAGCTGTAGTACTTCACTGACCTGTGAATACATGCATAGGTCAACTCTGAATTACTCATGCATACTGAGTGTTGCATTTCCTACATGCTTGGTTTCACTCATTATGTAGTTTGCTTATGGAAGCATTTATTTGTTCAAAGTGAAAAGAGGGATGAGATGTGCTCAGAGCTGTGCAAGATTGCATTCTTTACGTATATGAAACGTGACAATTTTCATTCCAAAAGTTGCTTTGTTTTACCGAAAAGTATTAATATGCTAACATGTGATATAATTCCACTCTCTGTTGTATCATAAATTTGTTTATGGAGTAAAAATAAATATGCTAGGTGAGAAATAAAGCTCCAAGTCATAAACAAGTCATAAATCTCCATGGCACATTGATAAGAATATTTATAAAGGAGAATACCTGAGTACAACTGACTTTTGGCACAAACAGCTAATGTCAAGCTATTTTCTGTTGAGAAAATACTGACTCATTGTTATCAAAATGCTGTCTTACCTGCCATAAATGTGGTTAATTATTTTGCAGCCTACATTTACAAATATGATGAAAGTTCTCCAAACGGATAACCGGATAACCGGATAACTGGATGGCTCAGCTTAAATAGATTCTGGAACTGAGCGCATGGAGGCTTATGTCCATCAACCGAGCCTTCTTTATAGCTCAGTGACCGGCCTAACCCTGCGCTCACATCGGCAGCGACTTTGTGGCTGTATGTCGCCAAGTCGCTGCGTCGCTGTCACTAGATGTCGCTTGCAGCCAGCTTGTGGGCTTTGCTGATGTAGTTTTGAAGTGGAAGTGGGCTACAAATGTATTGACAGCAAATGCATCACATTTAAAAAAAATGTACATACTAATAAATATTATAAGTATATATTATATGTATTTGTTATATTTACATCGTCTTTGCTATATTCATTGTGAAATTGTATGTTTGTCTTTTCATTTAAAGGTAGGCCTGTAAATATATCCTCCAATGTTTTGGAAGGAATTTATTAATTGCGTTATCCATGCGCAGACACAACGCAGCAGGTTATGAAAATGCTTTACAGCAAAAGAATATAGGAGGAACACATCTTCCTTCTGATTGGCTGTTGCTTGACTCCATCGCAGCTCGTTTGCATAAAGTTGAACCTTATGCGCCTTGTCGCTCATTTTAGCCCATTTTTTCATTTAAATGACCAAAAAGGCAGTATTTGCCAGGATTGGTCAGAATTCCTATGGAAGTAAGTGGAAATGAAATAAAAAAAAACAACCAACCAAAAAAAACCAGTGGATACAGCAATTGGTGAATGTATTATCTGACTAGTCTATGCAGCACCTAGGTCTTTGTACTTCCTAAAAATACACTAGATTTACGCATACTGGGGTTTAATGTGACACTCCATATATCTATAATTACGTTGATAAACTGGGTATGTATTTGAGGTCAGTGTTAACTTAAAGACCAAACTACTTCTTTCCTGCTTTCAGATGTTCATTTTCCTTTTGTCTTTTGTAAGCTCCATTCTCATATTGCTGTCTTCAAAGATTTGTCTGGAAACCCATTTGATCCTCAAATCTTATACCACACTGTTATACTTTCCAGATTGAATGTTAGTAGAGTGCAGTTTGGCTTCAGAGGTTACACAGGGTTCTCAGCTCTTAGCAGGATTTGTGGTATACTGAAGGTTATGGCTAGTCTCTGGACATGAATTCCACTCTCTTTATTTAACGGCACTGTAGAAGTTAGGATGGTGACTTTGCTTACAGGAAAATAAAACCCGTAGTAGTTTCCCTTCCCTTTACATGCTAAATCCCAGCAGCGCTTACTAACAACTTTAGTTCTATTAGTATGCATCAGGAACAACACTGGCCCTGTGTACCAATTTGTATTTGAACCTGAAAATTGCCTCAGCAGCATGTTTTGACCCAAAACTGTCTGCACACCTTATGCTTGGACTAAGAGAAATTATGCAGGGCCAAAATAACATTACATGTGCAATCAAACCCAAATGGTTCTATTCAAATTCACAGCATTGGCACTAATTTGAAGGAGTGACACCAATATCCAGCGGGCCATGCTTTTCTGCCCACCACAGCCTCCTCCCTTTTCTTATTTACTCTTAAATTCCAGAGAATCATTGCTTCTCTTCACTCAGAACGAGAGGAACATTTTAATGAGATTTTCTCTCCTGTCTTAGACTCCGATGTGGCAGTGAAGACTTATGGATCTGACATTTGCCTGAGAAAAGAGTAAGTTTATCTAGCTGCTTCACATTTACCTCTCAAGACTTGAGTATTTGGTAACTGTAGGTTATATTTCCTTGACACTCCAAGAAAATGCAAGTTCTGTGATGAAATTTTTTAGAGTCAGCTGCAAAAGTATAGTTACTTTTTATTATGGGAAGAAATTTCATCTACTCAACACCATAGGCCTCTTTTCCTAGAACAAATACAACCATTTACAGTGTTATCAATGGAGTGTGTCACAATAAATACAATAAATAATAATTAACAATGATTACAGACACTCACCAGGCACTTGTAACCCTGCTCATTAACACAGCCAATCATGTGGCAGAAGAGGAATGCATAAAATCATGCAGATACAGGTCAAGAGCTACAATCTAATTTGATGGAGTTAGTCCAATTTCTTTGTTCTCCAACAAATATTGTTCTTAAATTATTATGTGCATCAATCTAGTACTTAATAAACTGGAAAATCTGTGCGATAGACTAAAGTACAAAAAAACTTTTGAATTTGTTCATTAAACCAAAATAATTTGGGTTTGGTCAGCATGGTGGAAACTTCCATCCATCCATCCATTATCTATAGCGCTTTATCCATCTGGGTCGCGGGGAAGCTGGAGCCAATCCCAGCA
>JAQQZR010000036.1:4352007-4367369 GCA_030068235.1 Notoglanidium macrostoma | reverse complement strand
CACACACGCTCACATTCACACTTATGGGCAATTTAGAGTAGCCAGTTGACCTAATCTGCATGTCTTTGGACTGTGGAGGAAACCCACGCATGCACAGGGAGAACATGCAAACTTCGCACAGAAAGGTGACCCGGGGATCGAACCCAGGACCTTCTTGCTGTGAGGCGACAGTGCTAACCACTGCACTACCGTGCTAACCACTGCTAACCGTGCCGCCCTGGTAGAAGCTTAGAAACAGGTAAAATGGAGAGGCTCTTGGTCTAAAGCCTTCTATTGTCCAGCCAACATGGCCTGCAGTACAGCATGATTGGATTACGGTATGTTAAGAATGATAATTTACCCACTCTCCATTAAACAAGATTTCAGGCAGCATAGATGGTGACTTACAGGAAATGCTTCTTTATTAAAATCTGACAGAGAGCGAATAACAGATCCAAAAATGCTAGGGTCAAACATAGTCATGAACAGGCAATAGTTCAGGCAATATACAAGCAGGATGTCAAAGGGAAAGGCAAAAATGACAGACCAGATCAAAAACCATGAATCAGAGGCTTGGTATGTTCGTTGTGAAACACAGAGCTTAATGAATACTTTTCAAAGTCTTTGTATTCGTCTGTTAATTTATCGCTGCTTGGCATTACCACCACCACTGTTCTGGGTGTGGAGCATCGATCAGACAGTAATGCTCAAAATAAATAAGTAAATAAATGAATAACCAGATCCATAAACTAACAAATAAATAATTAAATAATATTAACGTCATACATCTTCATATCCTTTCAAATAAGCCAACTGTTTTCAAATATAACGTGCTATGTTTCCATGCTGAGGGTTTGCTGATTTTAATTTTCATTAGTAGGAATTCCCGCTGTCTGTTGCATGTGTCACGCTTTAATAATACATGTTCTACAGTGAACATCCTCCTGTTAAAAGCTTTCCTATTAAGTTTAGATTCTGGTGTATGTCCTACACACAGTCGGGTGATAATTATTTCCCCCCTTCTACTCCAGCTACCCTTCCTCCTTGTGATCACTTGATTTTATATGTTACACAGATGTCTAACTTTATTCTATTTATCCTATTAGTCCTGCCATAACTTGTTTATAGTTGTTTTAATGATTGTTTTAACCTCATATTGCCCTGCTAATTCATTAATGTCCATTTCAATAGCTTTTTTGGCCAGACCGTCTGCAGCTCCGTTGCCCTCTACTACCTCCTGAGAGGGCACCCAAACAAAACAAAACATTACATTCAATTAATGCAACTTATACCTATAAGTATTGAAAAGTACCTCATGAATTAAATTAAACCTAAAATTTGAATGTATGAGCTGGAAGTTGGAGTCAGTGGGGGCCATAGCTGAAGGCAGAGGTGCATTCTGGGAAATGGAGTTCGAATCTGAATTTGGCATAGATATGACTGATAGGAAATAGAGTCTTTACTGTGCTGAACAGATAAATCTACCAGGCATTAATGAATTGAGTCCCATCTGGAATGTTCTTTAATATGAGACTTTTAGTGTTTAAAGCACACTGCTTCATTTAATAGTCGATAAGAGCATGTGTTTTATTTCATCAAAAGGGAAAACAATGAAGAGACAAGCCTACTTATTCAGAAGCATGGACATTCAGAAAACATTTAAGGATTAGTTAGATCTCATAAGTCTTCATTTTTAAGAGCTGGGATTTGCTGTTAATGATATTCCACATGCAAGACTTACATCAAAAAGGTTAACCACTTATTATTCAGTTAGTCTTCCTTACTATGAATTGTTCATTACATACAGTAAAGCTAATGCAAAATGTATATAGATGCAGTCCATATTAGATCTGTGTCCTGCTCAGCGCTGCATTGTCTTTGTGCCTGTTGTCTTGTCTTTATTGCACTCTCTTGAATATTTGAACACATACACTTTATGCAGTCCTGTATAGTTCTGTGTAATCTCGTGTGGTCATGTGTTGCCTTATGCATAGTCTGCGTAGTCTCCGTAGTTCTGGGTTGTTTTGTGTAGCACCTTGATCCTGGAGGAATGTTGTTTCATTTCACTGTGTACTCTACTAACTGGAATAAAAAGCCACCTGACTTGACACTTGACTTGATGTAGTTATAAGAGTGAGGAATGCAAGTTCTCCCGGAAATGCATTATTTTCATTTATTAACAGCACGGTTCCGGAGTGCGTTATTCCACTTACGCTTTATTTAATTTATTAGTATACAAAACATCTCAAGGGTTTAGAGTTTGATTTAATATTGTGGAATGTCCAAGAGACAAGTTCCCGTTCTCACTTATGTTATAGCCACGATAAGCAGTCATTCCCTTATCAGCCTTCACTTTTTTCTTTCTTTCTCTCCCACTTGATCGGATGCCCCCCTCCCACCCCCCCTTCTCACAGTCTCTCTCTTTCTTAGCTTATCATTCTACCTAGAAACCGGAAAGCATAAACTCCTCTGTCCTGAAGACTTTCCCTTGCTGATAAACTTGGCAAAGCACCGTGACTGTTACAAATCTCTGACATCCGAGACTCCTTCCAGAAAAGGTAAATAAACGTCTCAACAACAACAAAAAAAACCCATCATCACATCAACGACAATAGTTTTTTTAAACGCCACATTTTTAAGAATCTGCTCATAATTGGTTTTAAATTATGCAGAACATCTTCTTTGCAAGTTCCTGTGCTTGAGCTGTTACTATAGAAACAATAACAAATTAACAGGCACTATAATATTAACCTTAATCATTCATGTTACTGGTGAAACTATTTTCCAAGTTGTACTATTATATGAAAATAACTCACAGCTTTTGTACCAATCAGATTCAAGCATTCACATGTACTGTGGTATAAACTGTTAGAAAAACAGATATGAATATGAGGTGCATGACTTATTTATTTTATGTTAATATTTTTACAGGGTCTTTACAGGCAACTGGTGGACACTAGATCCCATGGGATGCAGCGAAAAAGTCCCCCGAGTGGAAGGTTTTTGCTTTCCCATGATACGAGTGAATAGTCAGATATGAAGCACACAGAACAAACAAAAACCATGTTCAACCTATATTTACAGTGTTTATTAAATTCATCGTTATTTTGTGAGCTTTCAGAAAATACTTTTCTACTGTTTTTCTGCTGTTTTTTTTCCAGGGTTTTTCAGTGTTTGGGGAATCTTTCCAATGAAGGCCACACCCAGTTAAAATCTGAATACAGATACAGTGGTGCTTGAAAATTTGTAATATACTTTGTTAGATCCCTGATCTTTAAATAAAACAGTGTGCCCACTCACACCTGCCTCCAATTTCAAACTAACTGCTAATCTTACTGCTAATGCTAAACAGATATGAAATATTGGATAATTTTCTTCAATAAATAATATTTTGGTCTCATTTTTGTAATTGGGTTCTCTTTATTTACTTTTAGGACTTGGGTGAATAATCTGATGTTGTTAATCTTCATACAGAGAGGACAATAAGCATGCAGATAGTTGAAGAATGTTCCAGATTTTCCAGAAGTTAAACCACATTATTATGGCATACCTTGAACAAAGGTATGAATTCTTTCTCTGCATTTAACCCATCCAAGCAGTGAACACACACACACACAAGTGAGAAGTGAGTACACACACATACCCAGAGCAGTGGGCAGCCACATGCTACAGCGCCCGGGGAGCAATTGGGGGTTAGGTGCCTTGCTCAAGGGCACTTCAGCTGTGGATGCAGAGGGAAGGGAAAGTGCTGTTCATTCAGAGGGAATCAAACGGCGACCTTTCAGTCCCGAATCCGCTTCTCTAACCTTTAGACCATGACTGCCCCAAACGTTCATGCATTGGGAATTATGTACAGCTTATACAGTGCATACAAAATATTTTACAGTCAGTTGTCACAGATTGACAATCACGTGCCCGAAATCAGCTGGGATTTGCTCCAGCTTCCCCGTGACCCTTAATGGATAATCAATATACATGTACATAATAAATGGACGGATGGATGGTCATTTCATACACATTTTGGAAGAACAAATTTTTTTCCTGTGTATTGTTACTTTGTGTCTTCATCCCTGATTAAAAAAAGCTTGAAAATACTGAGGAGGGTTTGTGGGTCTGGAAATGTTGCCTTTTCAGGATCAGCCGTTATCGATCTCCTTAAAGTAGATAGAGCAGGTCACAACCAATAATCTTAAACTTACTTACAGTCAGTGATGATATGCTAGAGGTTCAAGCTTTGTGTGTGGTTATTGACCCAAAGCAGACATTTATGGTTGATGTGAAGATAGATGCTGTAAAATGCCTGAGAAGGACAGGGATATAAATGCCTGTAAGCCTCAAAATCCTGCAGGGAGTACATCCTATGCTGCTTCCTTTAGGGAATTTGACCATTTTAGTCTGTATGAATGCAGACTAGTGTCCATCTGGTATTGAACGTCATGTCATTTTTACAGAAAAGGATTGCACAGAGCATTACAATGCTTCAGTGCTGAAGCTTTTGGTGCTTTCTCAAACCTGCACATACCGTTCACTGTCCATCAGGGAGTCAGTGATCCACAAGCAGATGAAGAGACAGGCATCTGGGACAGTGTTGATTGTAGAAAATGCAGTATTAATGTCTTAAATGCATGGCTGACGTTGACAGATTCCTGTGGTGCGAGCATGTCCCATCCAAATTCCCATATTTACATCATTATTTGGAGAACTGATAGATGTGTAGGCCAACAGCATAGCATCTTAACTGATTTTTCTTTCTGGTTTTTTTTATTTATTAGGCATGCTTACCAAAATCAGTTGATTAAGGAAAGCTCCACCCTGAAACACGTTATATATGTTTAGATTGGATTACTTGTGATGTGTTTATCAATTCCGGTGCTAATCTTTGGCTAGCTTTTGAGATGTTAGCGGTTGTTTTCTGTGCTGACATCACAGGAGGACGGTTTTATAGCTACTGCCAGTTTCAATGCCATATCATAGGAGAAACGTATCAAACATAAGTGATAACGGTCAGCTTTTGCTACTGGGTGTTCAAGATCAAAGAGCAGGAATTTGTATTCCAGCAATGTTCAGTGTCATATTAATGAGAAATCCAATGTAGAGGTGCTGAAGACAGCAAATGCTTGATTTAACATTGCAGAAAGCAATGCAGCTACATGACACACTTGCGATGAGGTACAGTGAGTACAGTGGTGCTTGAAAGTTTGTGAATCCATTCAAATTTTCTATACTTCTGTATAAATATGACCAAAAACGTCATCAGATTTTCACACAAGTCCTAAAAGTAGTTAACAAGAACCCAATTAAACAAATGAGACCAAAATATTATACTTGGTCATTTGTTTGAGGAAAATGATCTTTCAAGCACCACTGCGCGTAATTATCTACGAAATGATAAGTGTGATAATGTTAATGGTATTAGCGTATAAAAAGTATAAGCGTTGGAAACGGATCTGTTCAAGCTGGTTTACAAATAAGGGGGTGAGAGAGTTGGACAGATTAAAGGACTAAAGTGCTGCCGTATCCCCCTTTTTAGGTAGAGATGAAGCATGGGATGCATTCTTGCTGCGTTTGACTTAACTCAGATGAGAGAAGTCGGAACTACAAAGTAGGAAAAAATCATGTAAACCTCAGTGCTAGTCTTTGGTTAGCAACAATTTAGGCAGCTAACTGATGACTGAAGCATATACTGAACTGTTTATGCATATATGTATAACGCTGTGAGTGTTATAGATTTAACACGCTAAAATGTCTAAAAGTTGATCTAAAGAAAACACTGGTATATACAGTATAAGTTTTTTAAAGGTAAGTGCTTCTTTGTTTACTGTTGATACTTTGAACAGCCATCTTGATTTGATGCCATGTGCAACTTGGGTTTGAGGAGACTTCCTGAGCAGGAATTCCTTGTTGAGGGGGGCGGGTTTATTTATTTATTTATTTATTTATTTATTTATTTATGTTAGGTTGTTCCTAGTCAGTGGTCAGTTACAGGTTTTAGTCAAAGGCAGCATATTTCTCACTGGTGTCACTATAGGAGGGTAGTTGAACAGCATTTTAAGTAATGTAGCAAACCATTATCTAAAGTGAAAACAGAAGATAGACTACCGTGTCGACAGATTTTCATTATGAAATAAATCCTAGACTCCGCTGAGATCACATGCTAATCATAAAGATTAATATGCAAATCATTCGGGCGGTGCTGATATGGAAAACATCAAAGGATTTTTCGAAACAAGACACAACTAGAATGCAGACAGAAGCAAAGAGTTAATGTAAGTACTTATAAATATAAAATGGTGCTGGTTGATCTGAAAAGTGTCTCTTGGAGACAGATACTCAGAGAACAACTACCCAAATGCTTTTCTGTCTTTCACGATCCTGAGATGCCTATTTCCCTGTCATTGGCACATCATAAGTCATTTTAATGGTAGTGTTGGAGGGGGGAATTAGGGCTGGGAGGTTCAAATCTAGAGCAGAATTTGTTGAGATCACTGACTGGTGCACATTGTCATTCCTGGAAATGCCTTTTTATTTTATAACCGGTGCTTCCGTGGACGTCGTTTAAGACTGAGGCTGGGTTGATGGCTAATAATTGATTTATAACTTTTTAGAGCAGTTGAATGATAACTCTAATTATCCTTTCAAGTATGTTCTTGGCCACTTGTCACACATCCAATTTTTTGCATCCATGGACTTCTTCTTTTTCACAAGAATATTATATTGTCCCTGACAAGTGTTCTTAGAGTACATGCAGTGTTCTTAAATGCTCGACAAGCTTATATACATTATATCTAATTGATGAGCTAATATGAATGATGTGGGGCAAACAATTCACACAAACACACACAAAAGCCAGATAAGCCGCTGCATAAATTTAAACTTGAATTTTCAAGTTTGTAATGCTTTAGTGAATTCCTTCTTCTTTCCCTCCACAAAAATGCAGTACACAGAATAATCATTACCATTTTATTCAAAGCAAATAACACGACATGCTGGTTTTTTTTAAATGTAATTTGTACTTTGATTGGAAAATGTGTGCTTATTTTATTTTACCCTATTTTATATTCCCCAGACACTGCTGATGACGTTACATACTCTACCGTCTGGCCTAGATGGAAATCAGCCCCAGGCTTGCCTCTTATTAACATTTAGTGTTTTTTTGCTTATGGCCTTTGGGGATGCTGTTGCCCTTGGTTGTACCAAAATCTAAACTAATTTACCTTAAAACATTTAGCAGGAAATAATCAGACATGGATGGCAATAAATAAATCTATACTGATGCCAGTTTCTTGCCCAGCTAGCTCTTTTATACCAGCTGCTGCTGATTAAATGTTCAGGTTACTAGCTGATCTAAAGAGCTTAGTTCAATGATATGGCTAGTCTACATTTTAACTGTGGTACAGGCAGTTTTGAGATTTATACAGATTATCCCCAAGCAAAGCAAGTCCCTTGCTTTTCGAAAAGATAATGTGTTTTGTTTGTGGTTTGTGGGCCACTTGAATTGTAGTCCTCCTACACCTTATAGAAGCACGTCTATTTCCTCATTATCTTTAAATTGCTTTCAGATCCTGTTGTTTGCCAACATACAGCCGAAAGGTGGCACTGTGCGCTTATCCGACCATCTGGTTGCACCCAGGGCCGCTTAACTGTAATGAATTGCGCTCTCTGCATACTAAACACTGCTCTGCTTTGGGAAAATAGCAGCAAGCTGTCCGCTAGCAGCAGGGTCCGCTGAGCAAACACTCAAATGAGCTGTTGTCTGTGTGGCACACTCCCACCCTCGAGGGCTCGACACGAGTGAACGTCCAGGTGGAGACCTCGTACGCCGCTCCACACTGTCTCGCGGTGGATAATCTATTAGAGGAAAGGTTAAAGACAAGGACAAGATAAGCAGGGGTGGCTGTATGAGTGCTCATTATGGGGGGTAACACCAGCTCCCCTTACCCCTAATGTATGCGTACACATGAAAGCGTACACTCACACGTTCGCACAGTAGAACCTCTCAGAATTGCTTATATTGCTCAGGTCTCTGTCAGGGCATACAACATGCTGGCGCACAGTATAGCAAACTCCATCAATTTGCTGCCCTCTGGAAACTGCCAATCACCTGACTGCCTTTGATCCAATCTGGCTTTATGCTGTCCCCCAGAGCTACTCAGCACATGAAAAGACACGGCTTCTCACATGTCTGCAGGTGCCTATCACCTATATGTCACCTCCGTGTATAACAAGGTCACAGGTAATAACTTCTTTTTATGGCAGGTGAACATGATACCTAAAAAAAAAACCCCCACTTCCTTTTCATTTTTTTTCACATTCTGCTGTGCTGCAAAGTCAAATTTAAGCACATTTAAATAGAATCATTCCGGTCATATGGAAGTAAATGCTTCTAATCTTAAAGCCAAATAAAGTATTTAAATAGTTATACAATTAATAAAAAAAGACCAACTTGCATCATAAATAGTTTTGTTTTAACCTGTTTTTTTTCCTGCACCCTTAGAAACTGCACGCATTTTAAATGATCGTAAAGGATTACAAAATGCTGTCAAATACTTTTTGAATGTTTCACCTCAAGTCGCACTGCGTTATAATTATTACGCTTCCGTGCCAATGTGAGCTGCCTTGGTAAGCTCTCTGTTGCACCGCTGAGGCAAAAACCAATTACGTGAGAAAGCAAGCGTATGAGCAGCATAATTCGTATGACGATGAAAGCAAATGAAAAGAACTTCTGCCAAAGGAAATATGCTGAAAATATATTTTTTTCTATGAAAACTATTAATTTTAAAGGTCCACTATGTCGGATTCAACCCCTCTAATGCCCTTACCTTACCCCATCCCTTTCCAAGCATGTATTAGAATGTATGGTGGTCATCAGGTGCCCATAGCGTACTTACATTCACACTCCCTTGCTTTTGATTTTAAAAAAAGTAAAAAAAAAAAGAAAAGAAAAAGGGGGTTTTGGGGTTTAAAAACTCAACTAAGCAATCTCTACAACTGCGGTGAACTGAAAAGCATCTCAGCATGCACAACAGGATGAACCTAGAGGTAAATGGAGTACAACAATGGGACCACATCTCTTTCCGCAGGAATCTGAGGCTACAGCGTGCACAGGATCACTGAAACTGGACAGTTGAAGATTGCAATAATGTTATCTGTACTTTTATAAGATATCTAAAAGAAGGATCCTTTCTATTATTGCAATGAAAGCACTCTTTGGAGTTAAATGTGCTATTATTCTTTCTGTTATTCCTGAAACACATTATGTTTTATACTCGGAAAATCATGTCGATGTATTTTTTTATGAAAATATTTCCTTTTTCCTGCTCATTCAATAGGAATTTAATGATTTATTCGTAGAGGATCATAAAGAGACTTTAGCCAGTATTTTTAAAGAGAACAACTAAAGGGATGATTTTGCTGCTTTCTATAAGGTAGCACTTTTCACCTATCATACTACAAGACCTAGCATAATATTAAACAGAATGTTAAATGTTAAGCTACTGGATAGAATAAAATACAGTGTAGTGAATAAGGCTGCCAAACCTGTTGTCTGTCCATCCATTATCTATATCACTTATCCTTTAAAGGTCACAGGGAAGCTGGAGCCAATCCCAGCTCACATCAGGTGAGACGGAACACCCTGGGCAGGTCACCTCTCTATCGCAGGGCAAACACAGAGATTCACACCTATGGGCAAACACAAATCCTTCACACCTATGGGCAACTTAGACTAGCTTATTGACATAATGTGCATGTCTTTGGGAGGAAACCCATGCAAGCACAGGAAGAACATGCAAACCACACACAGAAAGGCTCCAGTCGGCCAACAGGTTCAAATCCAGAACCTTCTTGCTGTGAGGTAAGTGAGTGCTAACCACTTCACCAACATTCTGCCTTACTGTTGTATGTATGTTTTACCCAATCTCTTTTCTCCATATATTTCTCTGTCTAATCTGTGGTGGTGCATTTTTTCTACAGCCTGTCAAAACATTAGTCATGAGGCAGTGTTAACACACTAGCCAAAAAAATAAAGAAATAATATAATTTCCGGAGAGTGAGCAGACTCACTGAATGACTCACTCTCACTGTATGAAAATCAGTTTGACAAATCTAAACCTCCTGTTAGTCTATGGGGGAATTTAGCTAAACAACTTCACAATTGGACAATAAAGTATTTTTTTTTACGTTGAGTAGTAAGCATGTTGCAAGATATCGTGCGTCGATAAATTTGCTAATGATAAATGCATGATATGATGTTTCAATCAATGGAAAATGAATTGTGATTATCCTCTTAGTTTTTCCTAGCTGTAATTGCATTGTTTAGACAACAGAGGATGCAATAATGTACAATGGCAGGAATACATGTGACGTCAATGTAGGTGGATGTACCACAGCCCTAATGCAGGGAAAACACACATCTGAAATGGGAAAGAGCTTTTGTGCGATTCAACAAGAAATTGGATCTTTTTTTAACAGATTGCCAAAAGCTAAAGAAAAGAGAAGCAAATGGAGGCATTTGTTTGTACTTTCATTAATAAAAGGAATGTTTAGTTAATAGGCCATTGTATTTTACTCCAGCCTTTACAAACTAAATCTATAAATAATTTTTTTGGTTATCAATAAATTGAACAAAAGAATATGTATTTTTTTTTATTATTTAACAAAAGGAATATTTAAGTTGATAAAGAATAGGAAAAGGAATGTTGCATTTTATGATGGTAAAATTTTCTTTTAATTTTCTTCTTTTTTCACAAATATTGTGGCAAAATTGAATCATGGACCTAGTATTGTGAACTGAATCGAATTGCGAATTGGGTGAATCGTTACATCCATTACTTTCAAACCAATTACATGTAATACAGCTAAAATCCATCAGTTCTTTTTCTTTAAATACCAGATCCTTTCACTCACAGTCCTTTTTCCTTTGTGTACACTCTGTTTTCAACTCTCTTTCCAAGTTGGCTGCTGGTCCAATGTAGTCTGACTTTTTTGGGCCTAAAGTTGGAACATCATGGCATTTATACGTGAATTGCTATTACAGAGTGGTCAGAACAACTCACAGCAGCTTGGAAACATAAATTTCATCAGTATTTTCCTCCGCCGTCTCAGTAGTTTCAATTCTCAATTCGAATAAACAAACAAACAAAAATTCCTATTCCAGCTTTATAACTGTACACCAACATTCTTTACTTCATGTAACAGAGCACTATTTAAAACAATAATATGTTGTTTCAGACGTACCATGTGGATGAATCTGAAATGGCTCCTAATTCCTTCCTTATATTATTGATTATTTCTGGCTCAGAATAATGGCTTTTACACCTGTCATAACACACTATATATCAAACAGAGAGCCATTTCGGATTAATCATGCATTTCATTTCCACGGTCTTGATTGCAACTATGAGCCAATAACACAAAGTTATTAAAATTCATCCCTTGCATGATGTGATTTTAAATGGCATGTAAAAATGTAGATTTATTTACTTATTTTCTTCGCTGTAGAATTGCAGAAACTTTCCCGCAGTGTTGCTGCGACATAAATATTCTGAAATAAAAGCCTTTAAGAGGGAGGTCGACATAAATTCAAGAATTTGCATAAAATGAAATGAATGAAAAAGAACAACGTAAAACAATATGCGGGGTGACACTAGCCTGTATTGTGATTTCTAGGTACTGTATATTTCACTGTAAATCAAAACAACTATCAGTATTTCATCTGCATTAAAACTATTGCCGTATAATAAGACTACACCGTCTATCTGTAATATCTCATACCGAAAATGGAACAATTTCTTGTTATTGATACTGGAATATATCAGAGCGCAGAAGGCACAATCTGCAGAACAGTTCCATAAAAGAAGGCAATAAAGGCAATGATCACAAAGTATAATGGATGGAGGGTTATAAAGAAGCCTTTCTCTGGTCAAAATGCATGACTCAAGGCTGCAGTTTGAAAGATTTGCTCCTGGAAATTTAGGACACTGATAAAAGCCATAGACCAAAATGCATACACTTCTTCCTCCTGTTAAAGCATTTGAAGCATTTATATCCTAAAGAGTAGCAGCCGTATGCAAAATTAACTAACAACAAGAGTTGATGTGGTTGAAACACTATATTATGACCACATCTGTTTTTCTTGTTGTTCATCACTTTCACAATATCATTCACTTCAGTTTCTCAGTTCATTTTGATAACCACAGTAATGCACCTTCTCCACCTCACTGAATGCAGGGCCACCTTGAGAATCTAATACACACGGCGAAAGCTCTTATGGAGATTGATTGAAATTTTTGAATGGAGATTCATAGAAATTTCCAAGGACACAGTTATTAAGTGACATTTAATTCAAGGAAACGAGGGAAAATTATTAAAGATATTAAGTTCACCATACTGCCTGAAGGACAGAGTTACAGATATAACAAATAAAGAATGGTTTCATTTTTCATTTATTTTAGAAAGTTCGAAAACAGAAACTAGCCACAAACAAAAACAGATAAGCTATTCACCTATTCATTTTATGCTTATTAACTGTATAGGTTGTTCATCATTGCAGAAATGTGTGAGATTGTTTTTCACTTCCAAGAGCATTATAACGTGGGTTATGAGAACAAAATGAGATTACAATGGTGGGGAAAAAAATCTGTACTGCATAATTGTGCAAAATGTATTGCTTTTCATTAGTAACATGCAGAAAATGTACCAAACTGAAAAGCAAAGCCTTAATTGTATGGTTTTTGGGAGGCTTGATCTTTTCAGTAAAAAATAATCAGGGAAGTCAATGCTGACTTTATGTGAATATGATTCACACTGATGGATTTCATTTCAGTCTGCGATTCTGTTTAAGAACTGCAATCACACCAGTACAAATAAGAAACACGATACTCAAAGTGCAGTTCTTTTCATTTTTAACAGAAAAAAAAAAATGTACATACTGGAAAGCAAAAACTCTGGTGCATTGTTCTTCCATCACTTAAACTCAGAGGATTTTTTTAGGAATGAAATGCTGACGTTTTGGCTCTCACTACACCACGCAGTAACAGCGTGCACTTCCGCATGTCCTACAGTGTGTGATTACATAGCCATGTGTGTTTGTTTTGATTCATGCCCTGTCTCCTCCCTTGTCTTGTCATTGGTTATCCTTCCTTGTGTGATTGTCTCTTGCACCTGTTTTCCTCTGATTAATTCATGTATTTCAACCCTGTGTTACCGTTTTTCATCCCAAAGTATTTATTCAGTGTACCATACATGCATTTACCAAGCCTCATCCGTCATGCCATGTGGTTTCTGACTTTGTCTTGTTGTCTCATTCCGAATCCTAGTTTTGCCTATGACACCCTGTTTGCTGATCGCCTGTATTCAAGTGTTAAAGCTGCTTTATGATTTGGATTTGTATGCCCGTTAGCTCCTTTTTCAACCCCAATCACACTGAAATACAATAAAAGGAGTGCCCTTTATACAACCACTGTCTCATTTATCAAGCTGGATATGAATGGATTTATTTGCAAATTGTTTGTACACGAAATTTGAGATGTAGTGGTCTTATAATACTGGCATTCATTAAAAAAAAATATGAAAAGTGAAAGAAGCCAACACAAACCCATAAATTAAGATAAATTAGAATAAATGAAGAAATGGAGGATAGGCCAGTCTGACCATGTAATCTGGCCAGTTATCCATAAACAGCTGGATTAGATGGGTAGCTGACATAAGATTAAGTGCTTGCTTGTAATTATTAATATTATATATGTATTATAATTATAATATATCATTATTTATATATATATATATATATATATATACTATATATATATGAGTCAAAAGTGCCTTTGCACTGATTTTGTGTTCCTACCCATCTGCAAGTTTCGTGGGCGTTACTATACTTGATCATTGCGCACACAGGAGTATGCAGAAAATCAACATTTCCAAAACTTTTGTAAATTTGGCAGAAAATGTTAGTCTGGTTTTGCTTATTCAAACATTTACACACAACTTTACTAAAAAAGCTTCATTCCTACTGCATTGATCACTGATCCCTTAATCATCATGTTTTTCACAATGACTACTAAAACATGAAAAAGTGTTAATTTGACTAAAATTATTTACATCTTACAGCAGGACCTAGGAGCTATGTTATCAAATGTCTTAGCTTTTCACTCCAGCAGGGAACCTTCTCCAGAATGGGTGACACATAATCATGATGGACAGTGATACCTTGGGATTTTTTTTTTTTTTTTTTTTCAATTTCATCAGCTCTTTGCCAACTCTCACTTTGAGCCCTTTGGCCAGATTCAAAGTGCACTCTGGGACCTCATGGAGAAGATTATGGATCTCACAGGAGCTTAGACTAGGCTCATGCATTAACCTTCCGGCTAGTTACTCCACAGACTCTGCAGATTTTAGGCTAACTTTCAGATAAGCATCAAAACTAAGTCTGTGAGGGAGCTGACACATCATCAATTGTGTCTTCAGACGTAGATCACAGTATCCCTGGGCCTGTAAGTAGGACTATCAGTTAAATTCCGACAGTTTATTATAGCTGCTTATTATTATTATTATTATTATTATTATTATTATTATTATTATTATTATTACAGAAGTTAGGCTAATGATTTCTCGTGCACTGTCAAAGATTTAAATTCTCCTTCTAAAGGGATTTTACATTTGCTAGTTAAAATTTGTATATAGCATCAACAGTTGTATACAGTGAAAATAAATTTTAATGCTACAGCATACAAAGACATATAATTGTACGCTTTAGCTCCAGTCTTATATACTGTATATGAACTGCTGTTCATATAACCGGTGGTCATATTGAAAAAAAAAATATTATAACAGCAGTTCGGGGACTTAAATATATTTCCAAACTTATTTTTAAAATGGTGGATAAATGTATTCTGGACATATTAGTATACTGGATTACACTAATAAACAAACAAACAAAGAAACAACAACAATAATAATAATAATAATAATACTACTAATAATAATTATAATTAATGTGAACTCTATCAAATGCTTTTCATATCACCCATATTACTATGAATATGGGTAATGTATCTATCTATACTATGTATCTAAAATAATAGTTTACTTGGCACTTAGTGGACATGGTTTTAGTATACTACTTCCAAATAATAATTCTCAGAACTCAGAATTCTCAGAGTTGATTATTCAGTGATAACCAAAAGTGTTAAATATAGAGTTGAACTGAAATATAGTTAACACTAATGAAATCAGTTGCGCAAGAGAGTTGGTGCCTTTGAGTTGCCTAGTGATGGAGATTCGACTCCTATAGAGTTATGAAACCATTCTCTCTCTCTCTCTCTCTCTCTCGTGCACAACAGACACAGCATCCTGAAACAGCGCTGACAGCCACTCACAGCACA
>JAQQZR010000036.1:4310402-4332828 GCA_030068235.1 Notoglanidium macrostoma | reverse complement strand
CATGACAAAACTTAAGATTTCTCTGAAACGGTACGTGATGGGTAAATTTTGATGTGATATTCGTGATCAGCACCCAACAATCTATAAGAAACACTCAACAGTGTTCAAGAAGCAAAAACTTTGTTGTCCAGTGTAATCCAAGATCACACGAAAAATGGCTGAATAAAATATGTAAATCCATGGCCTTTAAAAACTTCCGTAAGTATGAACTTATCACAACCATGCATTTTTATGTGTACCACAGCCATTTTAAATATTTAATTCTGATTCGGCAGCTGCTGTAGATACATTTTCTATAAAAGCAGCTTTGACAAGAGGAATTCAAATAATTCATATGTATGTACGGTGGATGTGCCATAAAAATTTAAGGTTAATAATAAAGAGATTAAAACATATTTTTCAATGTATAAAAAAAACAAACAGTTGATATAGTAAAACTTTCTGTAAGGAGGTATTTATTTAACATTTATGAAAGGGGTCTGCAGTGTCAAGGCTTTGAAATGGCTTTGCTATTTCAGGTTGCTGTAACAGGTTGTCTGTAACATGACAAGCCGCATTTATATTTAGCTTATAACCTTTTAGAGACTGAGAGGCTGGTGACGGAATGACTGTTTATGGCTGTTTTATCCAGAATGCATGTACACTTGGTATGCTCTCAAAAGGAGTGTGTGTTTTTTTTCCTTTGATGGAGACCATCAAGGTCAATAGCATGTTTCAACACCATCTTTATAACAAGAGATTGCAGAAGGCAATTAGCGTGCTTCATCTTCCACTTTGTCAAAAACAGCAGATGTAACGGTGAGGCCTGTGGCTTCACAGGCTGACAGGGCAAGCGCTGAACCCAGTCTGAGGAGCTTGTCAAGGCTTCAGCGGATCTGCAGGGAATCGTTTGAGACAGTGATGTCAGTAGACGTTTTTGCCAAGAACTGAATAAATCATGTCTCTTTCTTGACTGGCTGAACTACAAGAAAGGGCACGGCATCACATGTCACATTTACAAGATTTGTACTTGGGTTTGACCACTCTGTTGACCTCATTGCGCAGACAGGAATATCCCCCGCCCTGTTTACCACCCAGACTGCGTTACAGATGGCGTTATTGTTGAAATCAGATCGGAAATAGAGGCTGAAACAGATGCAAATGCAGTTTGAAGTTTTAATGAAAAAAAAAAAGTCTAGCAAACAGATTCTCAGTCGAAATCTGAAAACAAGCACAGGTCAGGTGATTAGCTAACAACAATCATGAACCAGAAATTAAAATGATGGTCAAAAGCAGAATAACAATACACATGAATAAAGGCTTTGTAAGTTCAGGCAAATATGTATAATAAGTGAAGTCAGTGTGATCAGAAGTCTGGTGTGTTGGGAGGTGTAGTCCCTGGTGCCCATATTTCTGTGTTTTGGGTGCTTTTTTGGTGAGTAGGATGATGTATCTCTCTCCCCTGTCAATCACAGTGACAACAGCCAATTGTGGAAGTCTGTGAGGTTATGTATGCAGAAAAGAGTAGATAGCTCTTACCTCCAAGTGTACCACAGCAGATGAGGCAAATGAGGAATAGGCAGGTGTGTAACCTGGGGAGAAAATGGGAGGAAGCATTTCTTTTTTTGAGTCATAATAAGTCATAGTTTAAGGATTCGACATCAACAGTTTCCCTTTCAGAGATCTTTTCAAACAGAATTCATTTAGGGATTACTGAAGATTGTAGAGAAGTCAGGATAAGTGATTATTGTGAAGCAGTTGACGTTATTCTGTTGTATTTATGAAAAAAATTAATTTCTTATGATCTGTTTACGCTAAGTGAATAAGATCTATGGACTGTGAACGGGCACAAGGTCTATTTAATGAAATAATGGAATAAACAAGATACAGGGTAAACAAGATATCACAGCAAACATAATGAAAATACTTTCTTTATATGCACTCTTGATGCTAATGAGATTTCTCTTAACCACAACAACTGTGTTTAATTTAAGTGAATTAAACTCATTACTTCACAACAGCGAGAGCTGAGACCTACAAATGTGCAGAATACTAAATTGTCCTTGTTTCCATGCACCTGTTGTCTGCCTTCCCATCTGCCCACTTTTGGATAAAACTACTTAAGTAGGTGCAACGATATGATCACAAATTACAAGGCCTTCAGTATCTCATTTCAATTTTTATTTATTTATTTAATTTAAAGATAGCGGGCATTCAGAGAACTGTAATGATTTTGACTAAAATGACAGAATAATTCAGGTTATCATGAAGTTTGCTATTTATGTTCGCAGTTATTTAAATCTCTGAAGACTTTCGCAAGTCCTTTGCACATTTACGGCAGCAGTCTTGAGTCTCATACTCATACTATACTCGTCTATTAATGTGGAGTTATGCTGCTTAAATCCATTTCAGTCATCCGTCAATCTAATTATGTTCTTCATTCTGCAGTCCCAGTACAGTCAAATGACATGGAGACATTCTACAATAGGGACACATAGGTTGTTTTTTTTTTCAGTTGTCAAATGCCCATGCCCTGTCTATGGGAAATACTTAAGAAGAAAAAATACTGAGTTCTTTTTTGCTTGAGAACATGCTTTTTCATGACCTCATCTATTACCTACTTAAATTTTAACTCCATTTAGGCAACTCTGATATGTCTATGACGTCCTTTATGCCTCCGCCTTAGTCTCTTATTCCTTATACTTCCTTTTTAGCTATCTGTCAAGGAAAGGATCCTGCTTTCAACTCTGCCCTTAGTTTATAAATAATGGCATAACTCACCAGCGAAGTGTTAGTGACCTGTCTGTCATGGAACCAAGATGTTCCAAGATCCAGCAGACTGGAGTTGATCTTCAGTTGCTAATGTTAATCGAGTGCTTGAAGATAGACGCATAACATCAGAAAGGTTTTAACCAGATACGAAAAAAAAAGCAGGCCTAATGCCCTCTGTGTCTGTAAGTGCTATCACCTCTGACCTTGATATGTTCAGTAACACAAAGTGACTCAAAGTAGCAGGGAAAAAAAAAAAATCCAAGACATACCCGGCCATGCGTAATGTGAAATAGAAAACATAATTGAACATACACTTCAGCAAGTCATCACAGAATTAATTAATTAATTAGAAGCACATAAGAAAAGGCAAATATTTCCTTCACTATCTCGGTCATGTGTGTCAGGGGTTCACAAACATTTTGCAGACATGGACACCTTTAACTATAAAACATTGACCACACTGCAAAAAATGCACTACTAGAAAGAAAGCTCTTGAACCTAGCATAAAACTCTAGTCACTAAAAAATCTAGCTAAAACCCTTAAAAGTTGGCTTGTTAGACGCAACTAGTGCAAGAATTTTGGATAAACTTGCTTAAATTGAGCATAATTATCTTACATTGAGATGTTATTTTTAAAAAGATGATAATAAAACTGTCTTATTGCATTTGTCAGATATGCTTATCCAGAGCAGCTTACAATCATCTCATTTATACGCAAAAAAACCCAAAAAAACAGTTGAGGGTTAAGGGCCTAGCAGTGACAGCTTCAGTAGTCTAACATCTTAGCCATTAAGCTACCACTGACTGTGTTTCTTACAGAACAAAATGTTTGGGCAAAGAATTAGAAAATAAGGCATTTTTACTTACTTGAAATTCTTTTTTTTTCTTCTTTTTTTTTTGCAGTGCACGTCATAATCCAAATTGTGATCATTATTTGAGTGTATACAATAATAATATGGCTAATTAATTGAGCCATGCTGCTTTTCCACCAGCAGAACACATTAGGTCCTTATTCATTTCTATGAATGTAGTTTATTACAGGCACAATAAGCAATCTAGAGAACAGATAAGTCCTTTAATTTGTTTTTTCTTTTTTTCCGATGCTTTTTCAATAGCAAAGAAAGGCACTATAAAAGTACTCATTTAAAAATACTGAAAAAAACCCCCCACATTTTCAGAACATTGCATGAATGAAGTTTCAAATTTATTTCATGAACATTATCCAACTATTTCACCTATCTACCAACTGTCTTCATCTAATTTGAAAAGAATGTGCAAAATAATATTTCAGCTATTTGATGCCAGAAGCCTTTTGCATTTTATACCATTTTACATTTTATTAAATAATACACACTTGTCTGCTTATCTGTAATATATAACCGTTTTCTGTAAATACTAGGTTTCAAGATTGCATATTATTTTAAATACTCCCCATGTTAACACAGAACGTTTTAAATCAGGCTTCAGATTTTGCGCTCCCTTGAAATGAAACAGCACGCAATATTCCCTGAAATTCAATACTGTTATCTCATTTAATGATTTTGAATCCAAAATGTATCACTTTGATCTTAACGATGTTTATACATGTTTTACTTGAACTTTTAGATCAAAACCTCCAAAACCTTTATTTCTTACCGATGCTTTTACACATTTCATTTGATCTCTTGCCTGCTTTGCTTTATACAGCATAGCAGTTTGATAATTTTTTGTACAGCAAAGCAGTTTGATATTATTAATCGACAGTTTAAGTGACCAGACAAAGAGCCTAGTGACTATATAGAACAACTTTGATTATGGTCTATCATGATTTCCACTGCTCTAACCCTAATAAAAAAAATTAAAAATAAAATGATAGACCTCGTGCTCCCTGGGCCTCACAGCTATACGCAGCTATATGTTTTTTTTTTTAAGGAAAGTGCAAGGGTTATGTCATTAGTGCACAACAGATTTACAGCACAGAAGACTATTATCCTTACCTCTGAACTGTGTCTCAGGAGATGAAATGGAGGTTTGCTCCCTATGTACCAGATGTCTGAATAATTCAGAGAATTCAGGAGTACACCTGCTGTCCTGTGAAGCGCAGCTGGGGCTCCTTTAATTGCAGTTTGGGGCAAGAAAGAAGCTCTTTCTTCTGACTGAGATGACAAGTGGAAAAGAGAGTGTGTGAGAGAGAGAGATAGAGAAAGACAGAGAGGATAGGGAGAACATTAAATCCTGGTATTATCTTGGAGGACCAAGCCTTGTTTGTAATGATTGGAGTCCTCGAACTCAGATCATCAAGCCTTCATTGTTAAGGTCAGCTAAACCTGTATGGTTTCATCCAATTTGTACAAAAGGTTATAATGATTAACCTCTTCAAGTTACATATTATTATAGGTATTCGTCTAAAAGCATATTATTTAGTAGCTACCATAAATTGTTCAGTAACTGCACTAAAACGAAGAGGAATGGTGTGCAATTAGGAGTGTAATAATTGCAAGTCTAGACCCATCAGCACATATAGGGAGTTTGAGGACTCACGGTTTGGTTTAGCTGCAAGATACGCTTTTTTGACTTCACAACTTTATTTATATGCAATCATACCTTATATCTCATATTCACTCATGATTTATTTCAAATGTATTCCATGTACTAGTGTTCAGCAGAAGCTAACGCAGCTAATGGAGATTTATATGAATAGGACAAAGAAGACACCAGACCTTGAGGCCAAAATGGATACACACATATTATCATGACATAAAAGAAAATGTTCCCATGAGAGCATTTGCTGTTGGGGTTAGCTTCAACAATAAATTCTGATTATTAAAAAAAAAAAAAAAAAAAAAAATGTGGAATAGCAGGTAGCATTGCTGTCTCAGAGCTCTCTGAGCTCAGGTTACTGTCTGTGTGGAGTCTCTCATGTTGTCCTCGTCTCTGCATCTTTCCACTGGGTTCTCCAGTTTCTTCTCATCGCCTCAGGAAAGGCTCCAGATCCATTGTAACCCTGACCAGGACTAAAGAATGAATGAATGAATGAATTCTGAACTGGGTGTCCGACAAGGTCTTATACAATGTAGAATTACTGAGGGAGTTGTAGTTGAATTTAGTTGTCATGGAAGCAGGTGGCAGACGGATATAAACGCAGGGAGAGAGAGTTTATTCAGGCAACAGTACCACAAATCCTAAATGCTGGGCAAAACCTTAATCCAAAAACAGACTGAGGTCAAGCAAGACACAAGCAGGATATCAGAGACTAGGCAGGAGCGAAAAAACAGGAATGCTGAAAAAAAAAAACCCAGCAAATCAAGACAGGGAACAAAAAGGGAAACAAAACACAGCACATACACTTACAATTTAAACAGGGAAACACAACATTCTTAAATAAAGTGCAGGAATAATCATGAAAAGGTATAACGAAGTGACGGGGAGCAGTGAGGTGTATTCCTGTGTGTCGTTTGGGAAGTGGACTCCTCAGCGGCCATGTTTAAAGGCTGCTGGGAAACAGAGTCCACGGAGCAGGCACGGGAATACATGACATTACTGTAGTTCAATTTTATACAGAAGAAAAGGTATGACCACAAACCATTTCTCCAGGGCAGCTAACTCCTCAAACTCATTAAAAATGAATGAATAAATTATTTAATTAATGAATTAAATAATAAGTTTGATTTGCCCTCCATGTCCTATAATTTTTATTATTCATTATTGTTCTGTATTTGTAAACAACATTTCTATTTTTTCTCTGTTTTGCGCTATATTTTGTGAAGTCAGTTTTTTTTTTTTTTTTTATATCACCACCAGTCATATGAACAACATTTATGAAGTACATCAGACTGGAGCTCATTTCTTTGATATCTTTGCATCATTGACTGCTGTATCAAAAGATTAATCTGTGAAACTCCCTTATAGAATAAGCATCCATCCATCCATGATCTTTACCGCTTATCCATCAGGGTTGTGGAGGAGCTGAAGCTGATATTGGGTGAGAGGTGGGGTGTGCACTCTGAGCAGCTCGCCAATCTGCCACAGGGCTATCACTGAGACGAACAACCATTCACACTCACATTCACAGCTATGGGCAATTTAGAGTAGCCGGTCGACTTAACCTGCATGTCTTTGGACTATGGGAGGAAACCAGAGCACCCAGAGGAAACCCTTACAGGCACAGGGTTCCATGGGTAGAACCTGCAAACTCTGCACAGAAAGGCTCCAGCCGGCAAGCAGGTTCGAACCTGGAACATTCCTGATGTGAACTGTCAGTGCTAAAGACTGCCATTGAGGTTAGGGATGAGACAAAACCAGGAATTCTAACTAGAAATTAAGGCAAGGGAACAAGTAAACCACTTGTAGGAAACACACAATAACAACTTCACAATGAGACAAAGACACAGAAACGTATAAATAGACAAACTAATTAAGCGGTAAACCTATAACACCTGCACACCATCGAGAAGTGACAAGACAGGGGTGGAGACAAGACTCCGAGCCTTCCTGTCTTTCATTACGTGTATGTTCCTGTGTGTATGAGTAATAATCTTATGCTTATGTCTATATGACTGACAATCCATGCTAGAAAACTCAACCCTGTGGTGTTATGGTTTTATAATTGGAACAGTGAGACATTGATGGGTGGTAAAACTCGTTTTAGCCCTCCCATTCAATACCCTGAATGACTGACCCTAACCTTAACCTTCATAACTTTTCATTAGACTTGCAAACCGTTATGTTTTTCCAACTGTCAGACCATGTTGGGAAAACAAGTGAAATGTCACTTGGCAGAATAAGTTGTTAGAGGAGGGATGTAGAGCTCTCCTCTTGAAGAGGCATCAGAGTGAATCTTGAGAGGGAAGTGCTCAGCATTTTGAAGAGTCCTGGCAAACTGCTACTATTCTCAGCACTGTAGTGTGACGACTTCCTCCTCAGCATAGCGCATGTCAGTTTGACACTCAGTCAGAAACTGCTTAGAAGATGACAAGATTCACCACTGCTGAGCTTCTACTGCATACATCGAATGGCTTGGGTATTTCAGTGCAATCATTACTAATCGTGATTTTATCCCATATAAAACGAAACCGTAGTTTGCTTGTGCATAAGTATTGACTACCCCAAGTCTCTATACAGTGGTCAATAGAGCAAGAACAGCAGGCTTTTCTTTCATTTCATGGATCAGCTTCTAATATTGTATTGTCAGGTCTGTGCCTTTCATCTGTTCTGTATCTTGCAAAACCCCTGCTGTATTTTTTCAGGCGCTCTTAAGTCAGGTCTTTATAATTGTAATTTCTTTCTTTCCATTATGACTGTGACATGCATGCACCTGTCTTTAGAGTAAAATCAGCAAGTTGTCGAAAGATAATCAAAAATATAATATAATAAGTGTATTTTTGAGGCGCAATAATTATAATAGTTTTTTTTTTCTTCTTTTCTTTCCTCTTACAAATCCACTTTATTGACTCTGTGACAGCTATGACAAACTGGGAAGACTACTTTTTGTTCTTCAGGCTAATTCCAACTGAAATACACAGTATGATAGAGTTTTGAAGTCCATCCAGAATATTTATATCTTTTTAAAGATGCATTACTCATAGACATATTTCAACCTTGCAATCATGAATTGGACGTTCTCCGGTTTCCAAGGAAATGCAAATTATGTCTGAGCTTTAGTGGCCATGAGTTAAACCAAGAAAAAAGGTGGGAAAATGGTGCAAATTGCATCTGTCTGTCTGTTGGGATTTATTTGTCTTGGGCTTTTCTCTTCCTGTCCATTCTTAGTAAAGTGTGCCTTGGTTATTTTGTTTTTATATGTATATTATCATTTTTTTTGCTCATCATTGTTGAAAACCCAAAAAGAATAAACCAGATTACAATTCTACCCCAACCAGTTTTTAGTAAAATTATTGATAAATCATTTAATAAAGCTTTAAAGTGGAAAATGTTGAGCTAAGGTTAAGATATGGTAAAGTCTATATTTGGTCTATATTTGTATATGGTCAATATTTAGGGCTTGTCACGGAATAGAATAAGGCTAGGATTAAGGATGTGCCCTGATTAAGGCTAGGCTAGGATAGAAGGTTAACTTAAGGGTTTACCTAGAATTAGGATTGGTTTAGGATTAGGACTTGCCTAGGTTTAGGGTTGTGCTATAGTTAGGGAGTGCTTAGGGTTAGTGTTTGTCTTAATTTGGGGTGTTTTCACTCTTTGTCCAGGACCGATTTTGGGCTCATCATTGCAGGCTCGCTTTCACACAGAAGAATTCTTGAACATTTTTGTGCACTCAGGTTTCCAAAATAGCAGAAACTAGGTTCATCCATTTTGCTGTTTTTTTTTATTACTTTCCTTTGGCATCAGCACTGAAGCAGTGCAGAATAGCACTTTTTGGATGCACACCATTGTTTGTTCATTGTACCTGCAAAGAGGAAGCATTGTTGTGTATGAAGGTCCAGCACTAAGTATGCATTTTCACAAAGCACTCAGCACACGCACTCACACCACAAAGGTGAATTAATTACAGTGCACAAGTCCTATGAAAGCCTGGTCTTAAATATCAGTGGAACATTTCTTCTCCTCCGGTGGCCATAATAATTGTTTCGCACAATCACCGAACTTGAAACAGGAAGTAATGTGACAAGTTGAACCAATTTAATTGCTCAGCATGCTGCGCAAAAGAGACCCAGACCAAAATTACCCTAGACTATCCTAAACCCAGACCAATAAATCCTATTACTGTAGGATTTGTTTAGGGTTAGGTATAATATCAGGCTCTGCTTAGCATTGGGTTGGGGTCATGTCGGTTTAAGGGGAAATTGGCTTGTCTTTTTGTCAGCTTACAGTATAGGTGGCCAAAGAAGGAATTGGTTATCATTACATTTTGTCCTTGAATGTTCTTCTTATATTAGCTAGACCTTAAGCACTCCCTTAAGCACTGTAGCGCTGACTTCAGGAGAATCCACACTTCCCTCTGACCTACTCCCAACCTCATTTACGTTGTGTTTTTCGCTATTTTAGACTAACTAAATGCCGGGCCTGACTCTGTGTTGGTCAGCTCATATTATAATGAAAGATGGTAGCGGCAGTTGAAAAGAAAGCTTAATGAAATCCCGTCTGAGCGCAGCAGTTTTTGCAGACATTAAGTGTGAACGTCTGTCTTAACATTGGTACCACCCGTGCACAGCGTGAGATGGTAGAGCTTGTTATGATAGCTTTGTGCTTCATAGAGAAAGAGAGAAGAGAAAGTAGGACTCAATCAATTCAAAGTGGACAGTGACATATGGAGAGTTTGCAGCACTGGGCTAGAACGAACTAATGAGCAGCATTTTGGTGGCGAGTTGGAGATATAATTACTGCATTCCACCTCTGCTGCTCAATGAGCCTTGTCTCTCTCGGGAGTAGCCCATTTCCAGCAGGTAATGGGCAGCGAGGCCAGGGCTAGCTAATCAAATTGTCCTCACAATGCCAGATTTTTTTGCTTTCCTGATTGCTTTGAAAGACATAAAGAGCTGACCTGGGGATCTGAGCTTTTTTCTTTCTTTTTTTTTTTTTTTTTTAAGCTCCCTTTGTGCTAGTGAACAGCAAATTTAAAAGAAAAACGCTCTCCCCAGGCACACTGTTTGTCCGGAAGCCTTCTGTAGCGTTTGATTTATGTGGAGCTGTTCGAAGAGGAAAGCATAATAAAATTCTCAGAAGCGCAGAAGTTTTCAGTCGGAAAAAGTCGATGTGTGTCGCATAAAATGCATACATAACTGGTCCATCATTGCCTCAGCATGTAGTAACATGACTAATGGGATGTGGGCAGAATAGAATAGGAACTCAGTATAGCATTGAAATGCTTTCTTGCCATCTGGAAGCAAGTCTCGGGTGTTTTTCTGAAACATAGCAGACTTCAATATTTAAGAGCAGGAAATGAAATAAACATAAGTGGACAAGAGACAGCGGCTAGGGCTGTACTCAAAGTTGAGTTATAACTGTTCCAGACGGTTGCATGGGATTTGTGTACATGGGTTGGTATTTGCTGTCTCAGGTACGATTCCGACCTCGAAAAAGAGCTCATTTTTCTATCAAGTCCACCACAATTTTAATGTTTAATGCAGCCCCGAGAGGTCATACAGTTATTTAGAAATAAGTATAATATGGTAAAAATTGTATTAAATGCTTATATTAAATTTTTCCCCATTGATGATAGAAAAGACAGGATGAGTGGTCGGTCAGGTTGTCATGGTTTCTTTACAGGAGAGCACACTGAATGAACAAAAACTTCATTTCATTTTATTCAAATCAAATTTGTGATTAACTACAAGATAAAATTGACTACGTTCCATGCATGCATTACGTTTTCATGGTTTTGATTTAGCATCTTGTGGCCACATTGTACGTAACTGTTGGAGCATGATCTATCAGAGTTTCCATTAGAAATATTTGGTTCTTTTCACTGTGTCCGAGCACGATGCAGAAAAATAAGTCTACTTCTGGATATAATGGTTAAATATTACTATTGTGAGAAAACACTGACATTTTGCAATACAAGTATGACATCATCAAGTAAAATGAATGTTTAATTCAATTTTTTTTCATACAGTCAACAAACAGCCAAGAACAAGGAAACTTTCTGCAAATGAAAAATATTACTTTAGTACACAGAACTGCTAATATAATCTTATTTATCTTTATTTTAACTAGATTGAAATGTATTTAAAGAAGCACCTGAACATTCCCTAGCAACACATATTCTCAAATGTATACATTTTCTGCTTATTTGCAGCTGGACCAGGATCACATGGCTCTTTTCTGCTCATCAATGCAATTATACACTGACTATTTTCATCTAGGTCTCAGTATTTCTGACTGAATAGAGTGTATTGTATAGAACTGTGACAGGGATGTTTTAAAATTTTGTAATTAAATTAAATGTTTTTAGGCATGTCAGGGGAAAGTTTCCCCTATAACATGACAAAGAGAGTCTTTTGCTCAACCAAACCCCTGTATTAATTGGAATTGGCATTATTTTGCTAACATGGGCACTTTGTTGACTGTCCAATTTTCCCAGATAAAAATGAATTAAAAATGAAATGAAAAAACCATTCTAACACTTGAACACAACCAGTATAGCTGTGATTTATTAGAAAACAGCAATTCAACAGCACCAGTGCTAGCTTTAACGGTTTAGTTTGAACAGCTGTGTTTAAAAAGCAGCTTTCTTTTCCTTCAGCATATCATCTATATTCACTTAAAGCATCACACATTAGTGAATAAAAGGAGGTATAGAAAAGATCTTTACTTGCCTTAAAAATAACAAATATTTTATTTACTTTGAAATTTGTATTTCCTTTAAGTGAACGTTTTTTTTTACGACCTGTATGGCAGGAAATGAATTTGCCGATTACAAAAAGTGTATATATTTTGTATAAGTTATAAGGTGCACTGTCTGCAAATCCACATGGCAAGTATAGCATAAAGTATAGCATAAAAATACATGATTTCTGCCACTTTACAGTTAAATTTTAAAAAAATTGTGCGCTGGATCAAGTGCTATTTTATAAGCCTCAAAGTTTTTATGTGATGTAAAATACAACTAATACTATTAATGCACTAATATATTCTGGACTTGTATTAGATGCTATTTGAATGAACTTTCTTATTCCCATTAGCTGACTGTTGTATTTGACTTTCTCTTTATTGTTTTATTGTCTTAAATGTTACATTACATTACATTGATGTTACATACATTAGAGTATTAGAGTTGATAACAACAACAAAAAAATGCAATCGGTTTCTACTATCTTCTTCTTCTTCTTCTTCTTCTTCTTCATTTTCATCTTCATCTCCAGATTTTTTTTTTTTCAGACTTTAAAAAAAACTCCATTTTGATTGCTTCTACCCCAGACGTGTCTGGCCATCTCAGAGGCATGAACTACACACAGATGATTTTAATGATCTAAATGGGGAATCCGGAAAATCTACTTAAGCATCCAAATAACTTCATTCTATTGACAAAAATTTTGGACTCTTCAGCTCTTTACTTTAGCTAAAACGGCATGCACATGATAAATGGTGCAAATAGTGGCCCACTTCTGTCCTTAAAGACAAAACTGTCCTAAAATAATGAATATCCTTGGCTACATCATTACAACAGTGGAGGTTTCTTTATCCTTTTAAACAGAACAGCATTTCCCAATAAATAAAGGTTATCTGTGCATGACCAGGCATGCAGAGCAAGTTTGTTAAAACATCCCAGTAGATGGTTTGCTTCGTCACTGATAATCTATCAATACTTCAAATCTTGAATCCTTTTCTTCCCCCGTTATCAAGCGCATGTGGAGATCAGCAAATCCATTCAGCAATGACCCTTTCGAGCAGGCACGATAGCATGAGGGAATGGCTTCTACTACTGCATGAGATTGGCTCCTAATCCCTGTGGAAATAATTCTTATTATCAAGATTTTCTTGCTCTGTGGAGCTATGGATTCTTCTTGTGCCGACCCTTTAATAAGATCTCAAACCAAAAAATAGAAAAGAAAAGAAAAAAAACACATAAGTGCTGTTCACTGCTTTAGGTGTATGCAGGCAGATTTGCATCATCATTAAAATCTATGCCAATCAAGTGTATTAAAGGGTTTGAAAGCATTGAGAGTTTGAGGTGTGGATTTGCTCATCTCACTTGTACAGTACATGAGATTTGGGAGCAGCCCATGAAGATCGAGTACAATAGTTGACTATTTGATGTACCAAAGAGCTAATAGTGTTAGTGGTAAAAAAAAATATTATATCTTTGTAACCCTAAGATGTAGCCCAAAATAACTGACACTTTTTTCAAGTAATAATCCAGAAATAATGTTCAAGAGACATCATAGAAAATGAGATCATATTAGGGATTTGTCTCAGGACATTTGCTGTCTGTTTCCTTTAGAATTAGCTATAAAAATTACTACTGAAGTTTTTAAATGTTTTAATGGCACAGGACCTTGATACATCACTGAAATTCTCACAAATTATATTCCAAGTCATAGCTTAAAATCTAGTGCTAGCCTTCCCCATGTTCTGTTAATGATACTTAAAATAGAGGTGAAACAGAAAATCTGTTACAGTTTAACAAAGTGGGGTTTTTCCCCATTTTTATACATTTAAATTTGTTATATTGTTAAATTTTTTTTCTTTTTTTCCCTATAGCTGGATTTTTAATGTATAAAATATAAACAATTTATTATTATGCCTGTCCACATCTCTGGTTTTCTCCCACTTCCCAAAACATCCCAGTAGGTGGATTGGCTGTGAATGTGTGAATGTGTTTGTGCATGATGCCCTGTAATGAGATGCCATTGTCACATCCAGTGTACACTATTTGGTAAAAAATGTGGACACCTGTCCATCAAACACATGTACTTGTTAAACATCCCATTCCAGATTTAGTCCCTATTTGCTGTTATAATAACGTTCACTCTTCTGAGAAGGCTTTCCACTAGATTTTGGAGCGTGGCTGTGGGGATTTGCCCATTCAGCCGCAAGAGAATTAGTGAGATCAGGCACTTACGTCATGCGCGGAGGCCCGGTGTGCAGTCGGCATTCCAGTTAATCCCAGGGGTGATCAGCACTGGGGGTTGAGGTCAGGGTTTTGCGCTGGCCACTTGAGTTCTTCCACTCCAGCCTTGGCAAACCATGTCTTCATGGACCTCAATATGTGGGCAAGGGTGTTGGAACATGTTTGGGCTAGGCTTGATAGCTCCAGTGAAGGGAAATTGTAATACCACAGTGTACAAAGACATACTATACGGTTGTGTGCTTGGCAACATTTGAAGCAGGGAAAAACTCACATATGGATGTGATGATGAAATATCCACATACTTTTGGCCATATTCTGTATATTCCTTATGTCAAGTGTTCATGGTATAAGTTCCAGATCTACTGAATCCCTGACCCACATGAATGAAGAGGAATGAATTTATAATAATAATAATAATAATAATAATAATAATAATTATTATTATTATTATTATTATTAGCAGTAATAGTAATAGAAAAGTATGTATCAAATATTTCCTATAGCAAGTAAATTTTCATTTTACAGTCTGGCCAAAGAATAGGCTATGTATCAACACTAACATGGTTTCTGGTTTTGTTTGGTTGTTGATTTGTAGCGTACTCAGAGGTGACACATAAGGGTGGCAGAAAGGTGAATGTTTTCATCCAGCACGGCTGCCCGTGGCACCCCACTGGCCCAGATGAGTATCAGGTGAATATCTCCATGGCTGGGCTGGTGTGAGTTCGGGAGCCGCTGTTGCGCACCATTCATCATCCACCCCATGATGACGGGAAGAAATATGCCGCTGGAAGTGCCATCTTTCATGGGAGTCACCGTCTGCAGCCCCCCATTTGTTTTGTGGACATAAAGTTCCTCTAATTCTGCTGAAAGAGTCGCAGCACAGAGAGGCCTATGGTTAAGTACGTTAACCATGATGAAAGCACATCACTGGAATATGCCATGGACTGTGAACTCTATGAGGAGCATGCTTGAGTAATATAGTGCTTCCTAAAAGAGGTGGAACTGTTTTGCTTAAAAGTAAAGTTCATTTCGGAGTGTTGTTTGTTATTCAACAAGTATGAATGCCTTAATCACTGGAGTCAGTGACCCGTATCAGTTGAAATGGACGGGTCTTTGTATTTGTCTATATGTGTGTGTGTGTGTGTGTGTGTGTGTGTGTGAGAGAGAGAGCTCTGCATGCTCAAACACACATTCAGCTCAAGTCAGTGATAAACAAGCATTACAAGGAATTAAAAATGCAATCTTACACAGAATGCAAGAGGCATACCAGTGGAATAAATCCAGGCTTAATGCTTCTATCCATCTTGATTCCCATCACTGAGATTTAAAGCCGTTATGAACACACACAAGCACACACACACACACACACACACGCGCGCACACACACGACATGTTTTAACATATGCTGCAACTGCTGATTTTGATTTAGAGTGTAGTGACTCATCAAGCAATAGAAGGATGTAGGAATTTTTGTAATCTATACAATAAATACAGCGTAGGATACGATTAAACGTGTCAAATGCATCAATGTATTAAAGAGTGCACCTTTAATACACATTCATTCATTCATTCATTCATTTATTAATAGGTAATTTTGTGAAATATATTGTAAGCATCAACTGTTTACCAGCTGCACCTTGACTTTTGGTTTACCATCAGTTGAATTCAGTTCCACATAATTTGTATTCGTGTAGTGCTTTTAACAAAGACGCTTTACAGACATTTAGATGTAGATGATTTCATAAATCATTACAGTATAAATGTGTAGACGAGTAACAGCAAACAGCACCAAATGCGTTAAAAGATGATGATTACAGCAGTAGTTCTTAGGTACAAGTCGACAGAATCCAGATAAGATGATCTTTGACATGAAGTGTTTTTAAGAGCATTTCTTTTAGGCTATCCAGCCACAGGAGCAGAAGGTGAGTCACAAGTGCAGAAGCTCCGAGCAGAAGTAGAGCATCAGGATGAATCAGGCAGGTCTGCAGGGCGAGAGGAGTCATAGCAGTAGAAGTGTGTCAGGATCCATAAGGCATTAGATAAAGATCATCAGGAATACACATACGCTTCGACAGAACGGTATCTTCTAATTAGTCTTAGGTCTAGTTTGTTTCCCCTTTTCCCTGTTCTGTTTTAATGAGTGTAAATATTACCATTTGTTTATAGCAGCCTTGAGCCATCCTACCATGTACCAAGAATTTGATTCTTAGTAAAATATGCTGTCATCAAAATTATGCATGCGGACAAGTAATTGAATTAAATACTATGATGAACAATGAGTGTTTTATCCATTTACACTATAACCTTGTAGAATTGTGTTAAGCTGTTTATTAACACATACGAATGGCACGTCTTCCTGAAATGCCATAACAATTGAAATGTTTTAAAGTAAATACACATTAATTTCATATTTATGTACTATATATATATTTGTTTTTTTTGTTTTGTTAGCATTTCTTTGATTCAATGAATAAGAGAAACTGTATCTTTTGTAATTATGGAACATTTATAATGTCAAGCAAAGCTACACACATCTGGGTCTCTATTTATTATGGAAGCAGCATGAGCAGTGGATGGGAGATCTGCGTATTTCATACATATTATGGAGCAACCTTGTGAACGAAAAGCAGCTATGAATCACAAGTAGACTCACCACGGGTGTTACAGATAATGCCGGCTCTTTTCATTGTGTATGCACTAATTTTTGTGATACCTTGGTGCACTTTACTACAACCTGACGTGCCCATATCTGGTTTGTGTGACTACATTCGACCCTGTTCATGCTTGCAATTTGGTGTTGTCGACTTGAATCACCTTAGACAGATGTAAATATCAGGTTCGAATGAGGCCAATAAGTTTTGTGCACTTCATCGTGTAGCTCTGAGACCCTTGCCCTTCAGCTGGCTCTGAATTACAAACAGAAAACAAAAATCTTTCATCTTCTATGGTGTCAGTGCCTGAATCAGTGTAGACACAAGAATTTCTTTTTCCTTTTTTATTTGTTTACTCTGTAGACACAGTCACATCTGCTGACAGCCCAGTGGCCACATTCTCATCTTCTATTCAGTTAAATTCAGTGTTATGTGTGTGAAGCGTTTAACAATAGACATTGTCAAAAAGCAGCTTTGCAGAAATCCAGATGTAGATTTGATCCCTAATGAGCCAGCCATATGTAACAGGGGCAAGGAAAAACTCCCTGAGATGTCATGAGGAAGAATCCATGACAGGAACCAGACCCAAGGGGAAACCGATCATTTTCTGGGTGACACTCGAGTCGGATTACAAATCATTACCGTATACAAGAGTAGAAGAGTAAAGGCACAGGTACTAAGTGTGCTTAAAAGAAAATAGGAGTCCTGGGATGAGTACAGGACAGTCCTTTTGATTACAGCAGCAGTTCTTTGATGGTACAAATCTACAGTATCCACTGAAGGTGAGATTTGCACATAAACTCATTCTGGGTGGTTAAATCTTAAGGGTATCCATATGGGACCATTCACACCAGCAGAAGGTGAGTCAGAGTGCAGAAAGCTCCAGGCAGAAGCATTAGGCCCTTGCAAGACAGCCACAGCAGTAGAAGTCTGTCGGGGCATAAAATAATGGTCCTGTATAGTATACAGTGGTGCTTGAATGTTTGTGAACCCTTTAGAATTTTCTGTATAAATTTGATCATATTTTCAAAAAAGCCCTAATAACAAATAAAGAAAACCCAATTAAACAAATGAGACAAAAATATTATACATGGTCATTTATTTATTGAAGAAAATGGTCCACTATTACATATCTGTGAGTGGAAAAAGTAAGTGGACCTTTAGGATTAGAAGGTAATTTGTAGGTGAAATTAGAGTCAGGTGTTTTCAGCTACTGAGATGATAATCAGGTGTTCAGTGGGCACCCTCACAACACATGTTTATGGAAGTGTAACCATAAAGGAGATTTCTTTGGACTCCGCCAATCCAAAGTCAGACAGATTTTTACCCTCTCCAAAAGTGTTCGATCAACAAAGGCATGTAATAGTCCATGAGGTCTCAAAGGAAACCGGGTAACTTCTAAGCAACTGAAAGCCTTTCTCAAATTGGCTAATGTTAATGTTCATGAGTCCACCATCAGGACAACACTGAACAACAATGATGTGGATGGCAGGGTTAAAAAGACCAATTCTCCCTGTTCCCTGTCAACAGTTCGCTAAAGATCATATGGAAAAGCCAGAAGGTTGTTGGAAAAAAAATGTGGCTGGATGACACAAAAAAAAAAATCTTTTTTGGTTTAAATGAAATAAAAACCTTATCCCTTCTGTGAAACATGGAGGTGGTAGTGTTGTGGTTTGGGCCCGTTTTGCTGCATCTGGGCCAGGACAGCTTGTCATCATTGAAGGAACAATGAGTTCAGAAATATACCTGGGAATTCTAAAGGAAAATGTCAGAACATCTGTCTGTGAGCCGGATCTCAAGAGAAAGTGGGTCATGCAGCAAGACAAAGCACACAAACCGTTCTACTAAAGAATGATTAAAGGATATTAAAATTGATTAAAGAATTAAAGAAAAAAAACGTTTTAAAATGACCAAATCAAAATCTTGACCTTAATTCAATAGAAATGTTGTGCAAGCGGCTCATGTGAGGAAACCCACCAACATCCCAGAGTTGAAGCTTACTTCAGTTACTTCCAAGTTACTGGAAACGTTTAGTTGCAGTTATTGCTGCACAGGAGGGTTTAAAAGCAAAGGTTCACATGTGTTTGAAATATTTTTTCTCAAATTCGATGATGTTTTAAGCAGAAACAGAAAATTCTACCGAGTTTACAAACTTTCAAGCACCACTGTTATCCATTTATTTCTTCATTCTTTGTCTCTACTCATGCTTAGTCTCTGCTCCCATGTCAGTTTATGCTCTTTATGCAGTCTGTCTCACCCCAATTCTGACCCTGTCTTTGGCTCAACACTTGCCCCTGAGTATGGCTCAGCTCCTGTCACTAAGACTTTCTTTGAGTGTGTGTTCAGAGTTTCTGGTTTTGACCTCTGTCTGTCTATTTGGATTATGAGAATAGATTTGTCAGTGCTAACAGTGCGTGTCAGTGCCTTGACCTCTGCAGGAAACTATGATTGTTGGAGAACCCTGAATTAAAAGAAACTGCACATACATCAAATCCAACCACCTCTGACTGCAATGTCATACTTAATATTCTTAGCAAAAGTAGTGCAATCAGGGAGTTAACAGCTCTGGTACAAACAAAAAAAGTATGCAAAGGTTAGATTTCGTACACTATAATTCCCAACGCAGGGTTGGGAACCTGTAGATTATACATTAAAAGTGGGTTTCAATCACATATGAGTGGTGGAAGTCAGAGTCAGCTAGGATTTCTGACAGATGATCCCATAGGACCAATTAATATACATAAGATATATTTGTACTTAATGTAGACTTAAATATATGTACATGTATTCTGAAGTAGCTGTATCCAAGAGACAAATGAAAATTGCCCTTCCCTGGCTCCATCAATGGTTGTGTTGCAAAGTGCCCACAGAATACCAAAGTAGGTTCAGTGCATTTTGAATTCACATTCTGTAAATGTGTTAAAAATATATCTGTGGCAAAGAAAGTACATTATAATGCAGAATGTAGATTCAGACCGCGTAATATGAAATTCATTCTACATCATCTAACATGAACAAAGAACTCAATACACAACAAATCCACCATGCGAGCTCCAAGACAGATAACACTGAGAGATGGAAATATAATCAGCTCACAAAAAGCAAACATTTCCTGCAGTGGAGTCTAAGCAGATAGAGTTTGTTTTCTATATCTCCAGGGATCTCGTTCTCTTACAGGGAATGTTTTACAGGTATTAGAACCAAGCATCACTCTCCTGGGATTGCAGTGCAGACGCAAATTACCCTGGCTTATCCACAGTTCTCGCATAAAGAAGGGGAAATATAAAGGGCTTGATAGATATGATGTTCCACTTTCCACAGAAATGGCAAGGGATTTTACTGTTTATGCAGAAATTTCATTGTATAATAGCAAGGTACACTCCACATACAGGTATTAGATGGATTAGGTTAGTGGTGTCTGAGCAAAGAAAAAAAAAAAACATTAACCAACACTGCCTCATTTGATGAACTGCCACATTTGGCCTATGTTAATAGTATAGGAGTATTTTTTTGTCTTTATCAATGTAAAAATATAATGGGGGATTCATTATGTTACATGTATGGTTGTTGAATTCTCCATTCTGCTTAGTCAGCAGCTCTTGCAGTTGTTCCACAGCAAAGATAATTTAGTTCAAGCTTTACAGATATCCAGATATAGATTTACATGTATCCCAGTGAGCAAGCCAGAGCTGATGGTGGCAAAGAAAATCTCCCAGACACGTCAAGAGGCAGTGACCTTGAGAAGAACCAGACAAAAGGAATCCATCCACTTCTGTGACACCGAATAGTGAGAATATAAATCATTACTCTTCTACAGTTGTATACTATAGTGTCAAGAAGTGCTAAGTGTGTTGGAAAGCTCTTCAGTACAGGCATCAAGGTCATTGTTGAATTCAGCTGTAAGTCAATAAAATCAAAATGAAGTTATTCACTGTGTAATGAATCAGACTTGAGCATAGTTAACACATAATCACAGAATTATTATTAGAGTGAGTTCATCAATTATATTAATGCACTCATTTGAATACATTATTGTTTCTATGGTAACAATTGACAGTGACTTGTATGGCAGACATGCAACACAGAAGGATTAAACCATGTGTATAATTATTGGCATGATGAATTTTCTTTTTTTTTTTTCTTCTTTTTACCATGTTTGGAAGTAGACTCTAGCGTCAGTACTTTGTAAGAATCACAGAAAAGTCTTCAGTTTTGCAGCGTTGCAGTTTCTTAGTAACATGACAGGCAAGATCTGTGTTATTAGAAATTATTGTGTTTTATTTATTTGCAGCTAAGATAAACCACCATGAGTTATCTTTTATTCTACTTATATCTTTCACCAAGTCTTGTAGATTGAGAACAATAGCCGGGTTTCCATTGCAGATTTATGCAAAACAGAAGCAATATTAAAAAAATTTCGATACAACACAATTGTAATTGGTCTGTGTTTACATTGAGTGATGTAAAGCTGGGTTTTCTCCTATGGCTATAGTTTCTCCTCATGTGATAGCTCTTACAAAGTGCTCTGTTTTTAGAAAGATCGTGTTTCCATTCGCTCTTCATGTCATATCATGTAACTTAAATGTGAAAAGCGTGTTTCCGTTAAAATTTTGTGAAATATTGCTTCATCGAATCATCTGAGAAACCACCTCATGCGAGTATAAAAACCTTTAATGTGATATTTGTGAGTTTTTGTAAAATATTGCTTTATCGAATCATCTGAGAAACCACCTCATGCGAGTATAAAAACCTTTAATGTGATATTTGTGAGTTTTTTTCACATGTTTCCATTGCTCATATTTTAGCTATGAATTTCAAATTGCGCATTAATCAGGTTAATGGAAACCCAGCTAGTGACTAGTATGCCAGATGCGGCACACACATTGATTAGACAACGCGTGTAATTGCTGACATGAAGAAATTTTCTTTTATTTTTTTATTTTATCATTATTGGAAGGGCAGTCCCGTTTCAGCACTTTGCAAGAATCAGATTTCTGACACAGGTTTTGTGTTTTGCCGTTTTTCATTAACACGACATGTTGCAACTTCTGTCTTTGTTGCGTTTTATTCCTTACCTATATAAGAGATAATGTTTTGTTTGATTATAATCGATTACTTGAATATGTTGCTGCTATATTCCAAATGTTTCAGTTTTGATCCGTCCTATTACTGCTTAAATCATATTGCTATTCAGCTTATTTGTAAGTATGATAAACCACCATAGGTTAACATTTATTTTATCTATATTTTTCACCAACTCTTGAAGACTGAAGCCTCTGACATGAACACTATATGACATGCATGCTATTTGCTCACTGAAGTGTCAATTACTGTCTCAACAGAAATTGTGTACAAGACTCAGGATCAACCAGGACAAGAAAATAATGGTCCAAAATACTGACCTCAATATCCTAAAGAGGAGTAAAAATTATTTATCCTGTACACAGATAGATAGATAGATAGATAGATAGATAGATAGATAGATAGATAGATAGATAGATAGATAGATAGATAGATA
>JAQQZR010000036.1:4283198-4299912 GCA_030068235.1 Notoglanidium macrostoma | reverse complement strand
AAAAATATTCAGCTTTGATATTAATGAGTTTTTTGGGTTCATTGAGACCATGGTTGTTGTTCAATAATAAAATTATTACTCAAAAATACAACTTGCCTAATAATTCTGCACTCCCTGTATGTAGGATTCAGCCAACTGAATGCCTCTCACGTTTTCAAGCGTGCATTAGAATGTGCGCTGGCCGTCCGGCGCCCATAGCGTACTTCCATTCACACTGCCTTGCTTTTTCCGTGCTAATAAAACCCGCTTGTGTTAGCCAGCACCAGCAAACACTGATTTCTCTTTGTCTTCCTTTATTATTCTTTGTTGTCCTTCCGGTACTTTTTTCTGGATACACGCTGCCACTTGTAAAAACTGTGAACTGTGAAAGTTGCCCTCTAGAGGTTTGTCTTTTCTGGGCTACTGTAGCGGAGCAGCATGGTGGCTCTGTAGAGGTGGACCCGCTCCCTATGCTGATATAAAGGGCTCATTCTAAACTTATGAAAACACAACGATTCAAAGTTACAGGTAATTATGCACCGATGAAAACATACTTCGGAATATTATATTCCATTTCTTGCAATAGATGCCATTAAATACTACATGCCGGACGTTTAACTCTTGTGTAAACTTGTGAGGTGAAATTGCGCTTTTACTTCGTTATATTTAGCCCTGTTCTTCCACGGAAAATAAAAAAATATATAAATACAGTTTTATGACTCGTCAGGTCTTTTTTTCGCCCCCCCCACTAGAGATTCTTTAGATTATTTGGCTTGGCATTGCTTGTCGCATCCTCATATCTCACTGAAGTCATTACAAGGCTATGCTTTATAAGATTCTGTAGTTTCATTAAAACTGACAGCGGCTGAGATGGAAGAATTTAATGAACAAAGCAGTGATTCAGCCGAGGAAGTATATCTCTTGCCATATGATGTAAACATCTCAGCTTCAACTTTTCTAAACACTTTGCAGAAATCATGCGGTGAGTTGCGATCGTCTATGCTAATTCTGACTCTTAAGCGTAGGCATCTTCCCTAGCTAGCATATTATGCATATGGCTGACGTTCTTTCAAAGATGTGCAGGATATAATGTCGATGCTATAACGTGTAGAATACTTTATAAACCCTTTCACACTATTTTATTAATACGATGATAATTCCTTTTATTATCTTTTCCTTTCATTTTTACTTATATTTTGATTTTGTCTGACAAAATTGTTCCCTAAATTATAGGTTGATAGCAAAGTCTTCATTTAAATAGCTCATTTCAAGCAAGTCATTAGAACATTGCTCTTAGCAAGGATGCCAGTTAAGCACGTTTTATGTATTTGTTAATTCTATTTTTTTTTTTTTTAAACTTTATTTTAAAAAGGTATTTGCTAATTCTATGCTCAACCTTGTTAACTCCGACTCTGTTTCTTATTTAAAAGCAAAGTACAGCCATTAACAACTAAGAAACCTCTTAAGATGAGAAATTGCTTCCTGTTGGCACGTACTTGAGCGGCTATTGCAAATATTTTTCTTAGGGTCAGTGATTCAGAATTCTATTTTTGAATGTTACAAGAGCTAATTGGCAGTGCAATTGTGAAATAACCCTTGTGCAGTACAACTTTTAATTCTAATGCTTCTATTTATACATTTTATATGTGCAACGATTTCCTGGATACTACTAGGATTGCTAGGATTAAGGTTTTTTAAACACATAAACACCTCCCCAAGAGTACAAAGGCATACTTACTAACTGCTCATTAGAGAATTTAAAGTAATTACGCAGGGTTTGTGTAAAACCCACACACATTTTTGAAAGAGATTTTAGCACCTGGATTGTAACACTGAAAATTTAAAATAAGTTTAAGCCTTTAAATTCCCCAGGCAGGTTCAGACCTACATTCCTCATGTAACTACTTACCTTTCTTTCGAGCCCTGCTGTAGTTACTGAAAAGACGAATGACTGAATAATGAGATAACATAGGAGTTAAAATCTTTGAAAGCTAAAAAAAGAAACATCGATGATGACTGCATTTTCAGTAGAGCATAACAAAACAACAAGGAAATGAGATGCGCAAAAACACATTCAGATCTGCACTGACCTCCTGAAGTGACACTGATGTTGCAAGACTTGAACAACTCACTTAATGATGACGAGGCGTCTGTGACTTTTCCTGGTTAGTCGAAAGTAAAGCTTCCTATGAAGCCCATGTTAATAAATCATTATAACAGTGCTTTACAAGTCTTTCTAAGATGGTAATAATTCCATTTAAAAAAATGTTAACGATGCTGAAGTAATATTTGCCTGGAGGTTTGCATTCAAGATCACCATTGCCAAGTCAAACACCAGGACAAGCTTAGATCAGGTCAAGACCAAGTCAAAATCAAGATCAGTCTCTTTTCTTTTTTTGAAGCCAAACCTTTATTTCAATTTTCTATGTGACAGATCAAATTTGCAAATGAGCTCGAATCCTGAAGAGAATCATTCTAGACAGTAGGTTAAAGATATAATTAACTAAGCACTAGAAGACAACACAAAGATTATTTTTTACAAACTCTCATTTGAGACCGAAAACCATATTTAGCGAGATCAATACTCCAAACCATGAGAAGCATAAATAACAATAATTCTGAGACATGTCCAATTCGATACTTGAATTTTTTTTCTTGGATTTTCCGGATACTGGACTTGAGCCATACGGCCTGAATTTCTTGACATCTAATGCTCCATTTGCCTTACCTCACACACGGGAGATCGGAACGCCATACCTTTGAGCTAGATAGTGGGAAAAGAGCCACATGTGCCTCCTAGTATTTCTGTAGTTAATAACTAGCAAGCCAGCTAACTGTGAGGATGGATGTATATTTACCTTCTCCAAACTAATACGCTGATAAGCTAATATGTCTGTATTTTGATTGATCTAAAATACATACTTGTAATGTATATATATCCAGTGCTACTTTGTTTACTTTTCATGCTTAACTTGCTGAACTCAGTGTTGAGAAGACTTTCCTGAATTTCCGCGCTGAGGGGGATTTTTTCCTCCCTTGTCATGTGGCGCTCTTCGCAATCTTTATAAATTAGAATGACCTAGGAATAATTATACTGCAACTGTAATATTTACTGACAACACAAACCCATTAAACATTTATTTCTAGATTCATTGTCTTTGTCATTATCTTTGATTAACCTCTGCTTATTTCATCTGGAATTTAATGTTTCCAAAAATGCTTATTAGGAATAAATACGAACATAGTAAAAAAAATGATATGCACTGTTGTAAAATTGCATGAAAATGAACGTGTTTCTGAATCCTCTGCAACTTGATCCTCTTGAATCCTCTTGTTTTCCACCAACCCTTTCTCTACAGTGGTATCATCTCCCGCATTAGCATACCTCCAAACAAATCCTAGTTAAACCCTTTGAAGGAAGAATCATGTAAATGGTAGTTTGCATTGAGTTCATTTTCCACATTGATTGTCAGCTACCTTTGAAGATCTTGTGAAGCATAAATTCATCTCTCGCTTTGTCTCTCTCTGGCTCTAAAAAAATGAAAAATAAAATAAAAAAAAGAATCATATCAAAGCCTGCCAAGCAGACAGTTTCTTTAGTTTTTAACAGTGTTTACAGTCTACACATCTACCCAGTCTTTCTATAATGGAAAGATAATAATTGCATTGTGTGATATCTCAATGTGGGTGTCAGCTACTACATAAAAATATAGTTAGTAGTCATGCAAGAACCATGAAAAGATATACATGCTAATGCATCGGCATACATACAATAGAGTGCAAAAAGGTAGTATTATATATTAAGGACAATGTACTATTGTATATTGTAAATACAAGGAAAAAATGTTTTAGGTTTTGGGCATTCAAGAAATGCTAAGAAATGAAATGTGGGTGTATTCTATACCTACACGTCGATTTAAAACCTAAGGAAAACAATGTTTTGACATGACTAACTGCCTTGTTGCTATAAATTCAATTCTACGGTCTTTCTTTCAAGGCATGTAAACTTTTGCAATCAGCTTCAGGGACATATTCATACTTTTCTATATTCATGTATATATATATGACACTTACATTTTTTTTCAACTGAGGATTGTGCTTGTTTCCTTTTACAGTGCCTGGCATGAGTATTTACTGAAACTGAAATGGGTGTAATTTGGATTATATGTTATGAAACTACACAAAAAAGCCCATAATATTGAAGTGTGTGTGTGCGGTTTTAAGCAAGATTATTTAGAAACAAATACCACAAATGTTGTGATTGCATAAGTATTCACACCCACTGCTGTGAAACCCCTAGATTAGTTCTCTCGGAAAGAGACATTTATCTTGCTGATGAAGCAGTACATGTCATTAGCACATTTTGTCAATAGCTGAGTTTATGGCCTAGAGTTTATTATTTTGTCCCCTAGTGGAATAAAAGAGCTCTGGTGCAACCAATTGTCATTAGGATTCACGTAATTAGCTAAATGGAGTTAGGTTATGTGCAATTACAATGACACATACATCTGTTCCTGGAAGATCCCATAACTAAACAAACAGTATCATGCAGCCCAAGTTGCTATCAAGCAAGTCCAAGGCAAAGTTTTGGAAAAGTATCAGTCAAAGTTTATTTTTAAAAAAAAGGATCCCAAATTTTGAACAACACAGAGGACCATTATATAAAAAAATAGAAACAATACGCCACTTAGAGTTTTTATGAACATAGTGTATAAAGAAATCCGTTTAAATCAAATCTAAATCCATTTTTAGTTGTAATACTACATAAAGTGGAAAAGGTCAAGGGGGTGAATACTTATGCAAGGCTCTATTGGTTGAATGAAGGCAAATAGCCCTGCTTTGTCTCTCTTGATTAAGGACAATTCTTACTTTTAGCCTTTTTTTTATGTCTGTCTGGACTTTAAAATAGTTTGAAACGTTTGAATACCCAAGACTTGAACAAATGTGAGACAAAAGCGCTACAGTTTCAGTAGGTAACTGGTGGTTTCATAAGATTTCAGATTTTACAGTTTCTCAAACAGTTTTATAAACAACACTAAGAAAGTCTGGAATCAGAGTGAATAGACTCCAAATGGTTAACAGAGTTATTTTATAGTAAGTAAACCAGATTTAACGTTTTAATCGCCCAGCAGAGCGAGAGGGAAAAAAACTTTCGAAATTCCATTGACCTACCTTAACTTCTGTTTTGTCTAGGCAGCATTCGGGGGAAACGCTTCTCTGATTTGCAATCTCCAGCATAATATTTTTGCCCTTATCACAGTTTAAACAGCTGCTGGTTTATCAGCTCACACAAAGTTGTATATGTTTACCATAGTTAGGTTTTCTATTGAACTTATCTATTTAACTATTTTCTAAACGCAAGCACAATAGTACACAGTAATCTACTATTTTATGCAAAACTACACATTTGTGATTTTTGAAGTGAAAAGAAGTAAACATTACCGCTGCACTTTTTTCCCTCTAAATGTTAATGCACAGTTGCTTTATATATGATTAATTGCATTTCATTTAAAAACAAACTGTGACATGGGCAAAAGTTTGGACACCCTTCCACTTAATTATATTTTTAGGCCTTAATGAATTAATTAGGACTTTTTTGACTTGAAGTTAACCCTCTCAATCACCAGGGAAAACTTTAATGTGCAAACATCGAACCGGGGGGCTAGAAGTAAACTCATGCCTGCCCATCCAGGGCAACTCAGAGTGGAATAGAGCCAAGCCCCTTTTCAGCAGACTGGTTCCAGAACCCATGTTGTGCATGAAGGTAAGCCCAGCTATATCTAGCTGGTATCTCTCAACCTCACTCACAAGCTCAGGCTCCATCCCTACCAGAAAGGTAACATTCCCTGTCCCTAAAGCCATTTGAGCATCAGACAGACAAGGCCCCCACCTTTGGCCTCTACTAGATCCACAATGCACCAAACCCCTATGGTTCCTCCTGTAGTTGGTAGGCCCACAGGTGAGCAGACCCACGTAGCTCTTTCGGCCAGAGCCCGGCCAGGACCCTCCTCCAGGCCTGCCTTCTATATGGGGCCCTAGAATCAGTTTTCCGGGCGAGGTATTATGATTTCTTGATTTTCTTCTTTTCATAGGAGTCGTAGGAATCACACTTAGTCTGACCAACAACTTGCCTTGTGAGACCCTAGCAGGGGCAAATTGCCCCTAATAACACAGCTCCTAGGATCATCAGGCACTCAAACCCCTCCACCATGATAAGAAGGGTTGGTACATCATATATTCAAAAAATATTGAAATATAATTCATTTGAGAATTAAATAGGCGACGTTTCAGCTTAAACATCTAAATACCAAAGATGCTGCATTATTCACAACTACTGTACATGCAGTGGGTGAAAACCATGGTATTATTTGTAATATGAGCAAGACAGCTTCAGTTTTATTGCCCACACAGTTTTACACTCTGCTTTTTCTGTGCTCTGCATCCAAACCCAATAAACCTCATTATATAAGACATGCTCAGTGTGGGATTTTTGTATATCATATTAAATACAATCCTGGGTTCACGCCATACTTGCAAATGTATATGCTCCCTCATCTATAAACTGGGCTACCAATTAGAGATTAGTGTTTTCAGTGGGGAAAATCCTCTCCACTCCTTGCAAGATCCATTCACTGAGAGAGAAGTGATGAGTATATGAGATGCCTTGTGGGCTATTAATCTGAATCTCTGAATCTGAATCAAGATAACCATTCCGCTTGTCTCTTCAGTATTCCCACATCACTGCAGCTCTTAACTATAAACATCATATCAATACATATAGCGCAGTTCATTTTTAATTTGTAATCATTTGCCAGGATTGTTTAAAAAATACTGTCAAAAGATTGTATTTTAATTGATATGTACATATTAATGAATGGGAGACATAGAGGTAGAGCCAGATTTGGCTAAGCAAGAGAAGTACAGCCAGTGTGAAACTGTCCTTGGGGGAAACTGAAGATGTCCTGAAGATGTCAGGGAAATTGGTGAAACCAGTTTTAATGGATCGGGGGGAAAACGCTGAGTTAAGCATATAAAATAACACAGAGATAAAGAAACTCTGGAGAAATTTCTCCTGGAGTTTCCTGTAAGGCATCATGGCCCAACATTTGCAAAGTTATAACAATTTGCATATATGAAAATAGACAAAAGTTTACTTTTATTATGATATTACTTGAAAAATAAACAAACTTCAATCATAGCATTTTCATTAGTTTCCTTTTTTATTTCACTTTCATTGGAAATAAATTTTTAATCTCATGAATTTGTGTTTTCAGGGACAAATGGAGAGAACAAAGAAAAATAATGTGTGATTCTTAGTAAAGACTTTGCAATTTATGCAATGAAATGGGTTACACGTCATTAGAACTAATTGTACATAACATGCAAACAGTTTGCGGTCGTTGATGTGCAGTAGATATACATGATATACACAACATATACACATGCAATAGACCATTTCCTTTTACCTTCACTTTATTGGCATTATTTATAGCATATGATGCTTTTGATGTTTAATCCTTTACAGAATATAAACTCATCCCTAATCATATCACAATTTCAGATTCAGGTTCATGTGTACTCTAATGAATCACGTTGTCAAGTGGACCACATAAAAAAATGTAATAAAGATGCACAATAAAGATAATAAATATCACTCTTAAAATACAAAATCAAATAATTGTCATTTTTTAAAGATATGTAAAAAAAACCCAAAACAATAAAAGCAATTAGAGAAATATGAACAACTGCAGGAGTATGAGTTACATAATGTATACGTCTGTGTGTGGTTTGAAACGTGGGTGTCCTTGACAGCACTCAAAATATTTCTTCCATGATGGAGGATAAATCCAGATTCTATCTAATCTATTTTGAAAGGCTTTGCTGTCCGGAGCAGGAGCTGTCATCACGGTGCACAATAGCTGATGGACATCAGTGGCCCTGTCAGATAACAGTGAACAATCATACTAATGAATATCATGATAACCATCAAAAGGGCCTACCTGGGAATGAGGTTAACAGTGAAACGTTCAAAGGGTGAAAGCACCACCTGGATCTTTCTGAGCTTCGCCTCCGTCCTGCTTTCAGGCAGCTGATAGGACTGTGCTGATTAGGGGCTTACTTCTCTCCTGTCAGCTTTCTATTATTTATTATTTTATTTTTTTTCCTTTCTCATCTCCAGCCTGGGAGTCTCTCTTGTATACCCAGCCATTCCTTTTCCTCATTCTCTCCCCTCCATCACTCGTCCAGTCTTGTTATACAGAGCCCCATATTAGTCCAGCTTGTCCCTCCTCAGAGGCTTACAGGCCTGTCAGCTCCAAACTTTAGTTAATCACTCAGTGAGCTTGGGCCTCCCCGGGCCAGCCGCTCAGGCCCAGGACTCGGAAAAGAGAGACGGGAGAAATCCAAACGCAACGCCGGGGCCTCGTTAACACAGCAGGTATTTAAGGAAACAATCTGTTTCATATCAAAGGATAATTTGTCTTTGCTCTCAAAGCCTGTGGCTCTTCTGAGGAATAGCTGTGCATTGTCAGCTTGTAAAATTCACACCAGCAGCATTGGGGAGGACGAAGGCGGCTGCTGTTAACACCATCAATTTACCATTTAATATTTTTTGTGTCACAAGCTGTATAACGCACCTTATGAAGCAGTAGTTCTTTGGTGATGTTAAGTATTTTGTTGCCTGCATTTTTCTCTTCTTCCTCGCTCTTTCTGTCCTTCTATATCGTACCGTGGCCGAATTAAGACTCAGTAACGATAAGGATTACGTGCCTCAGCAGTGTGACATAACCAGTGGTGGAACGAGTGCAAAACAGATTGACTCCTGTAGAGTAAAATTACTGCTACTATACTAATAATTCATTTGAGTAAAAATGAAAGTAATGATCAGGAACACAGCTCAAGTAAGAGAAAATAAGTTATTTAGTTGTTAATAAAAATCCAGTTGAGTAATTACTTTACAAATCACGTTTTTGTACAAGTGACATAACTATTCTGAACATGGGTTTCCTCATTAGCTAGTCAAATGCTGTTGGGGTTTCAGTAGCTTGCTAGTTTTCTTAGCTAGATAACATATTTATTCAGACATACAGTATTTCTGACTAAATTGCTACCGAAAATGACTCTCATGCATTTTCCTGATTGGTACGGAACATCAAAGTTTACTACACAGCTTTCATACTTCTGCACATCATTTCTAAATCATCATTAAATCATCTTGCTAGCTAGTAGCTCACCCAGCTAGCTAATGGCTTACCTGTACATTTTTCCACAGGTTGGGTGTTGAGCTGTGAAATTACTATATCTCCACAGGCCTGCATACTTTATAGATCATTATCACACCGTTTCCTTTGAGACATCTAAAACTGAAGATTCCTGATAAGTTGGAACAGGGATGCTTATTAGTTTCCACCGTCTCAGACATTGCTGCTAAGCACTCGCCACCTGAAGTGTAGCATCTCGTCAGGAAACTGCTTTATGCTTTAATAAATTTTGAAAGTGAATTATATAAAAGTTGCACATATTGTCTTTTAATTGCTTGCAGTCTAGAGTTTCACTTTTTTCACTCTGTCACGGTCATCAAAAATAATTGGAATGAAGTTTTATTTTTAGTTTTGAGAAAAAAAAAAAAAAAACAACTAGCGCGATACTATGATGACTGTTACAGTGGACCATGTACTCAAGTACTGTAACAAGAGTACATGTGGTACACAAATGTATCACAATCACAAATTACAAATGCTGAAAACAAAAGGAGAAGGACATAATACTGTTATCTCGGGTGAAGCTGAACTTGTTTTAAAGTTCTCTCATACTTTGAATCCTGTTCACTACTCATCTTCAGTTGCTAGTATTACAAACATATATTCATTTATGTATTAATAAAAAGCAGATGGAAAGGCACAACTTAAATCTTTTTTTTTTCTTTCTTTTTTTTCTACAGACATACTTGCCTCAGCTGCAGTCCCTTTAGGCAGAACACTTTCTCTGGTAGAGTTTTGATTAGTCTCGAGTATTTACTATTATGCTTTATTATTAAAGTGAACTTCACAGTGCTAAAAATGTCATATATCAGGTGTAATGAACTGCCGGCTTGTTGTATTCCCCAAACTTTGCCCGCTGCTGCTCGGGCATTAATCCACCAACTCTGTCACACTGGCACCAGTCCCTTCTCTCATTAGTGCTGGCAGGTAGGAGAATACAAATAATGAGGAACTGCCCGGCAGTCATAGCACACATACATATAAGAGAGAAAGAGAAAGAGAATTGGGAGACAGAGTGGAAAAGTCCATGAAGTGTCATGAATGAAAAGCAATTACAAATCAGAAAATTCTTAGGAGAACCTGCTTGTTTGCACTAACTGCAGGGGGAATGTGCTGACAAGCAGTGCAGATTTCATTTTGTTTAGAAATGCCAGCAGCCCCCTTCCAGTATTATGTGCCAATCACCATATACTATGAGTCACTGCAGTGATCTGAGTTAGACAAGGACAAAAGAGTGGAAAGCACTGAATGCCAGAAATGCTCCTCACTGAGAGCTAAGAAGCCACACTCGTTCATGTTGTTTACTGTATGGAAAACTAGGAATGTGTAATCTCCAAAAAAAACAAAAAAAAACAAAAAAAACATATTTTCCAGCCCACTGCATTTGTCTGACATATCCCTCTGGGAGGAAAAAGGCAAATCTCTAAGTATTTCTGTATGTTGCATTGAAAAATGTCTCCTGCCTGGTCTTGCATGAAAGCGCCGCAATTATCACAATCGACATGAGCAGTACAGCCACCCGGGGGCTTTCCATTATAAGCAAAATTATTAGGTCAGATTTTAGAAGATGGGGATTTACACACTTTTTTGTCCTCTCGTTGTTTTAATGTGCTGTTTTCATTAATGTAATAATTCAATTGCACCTTGTGCTTCAGACGCCTGATTCACCCACTGAACCTTAAGCCGAAACATGACAGCCACTTTCAATTTGCATTTACATTTGGCAGACACTTTTATTCACACTGATTTAAAACTGTGGCAAAATCCAGTACAGGCATTATATTTTGGCAGTTGTGGGTTCTTTCATAAGTAGCTTCGTGAAGTTTGAATTCACAGTCCTTCATTAGTACTAGTGCTTTACCTTTGTCCTGTCCAGGGTTGGGAGGGTTACTTTAAAAATGTATTACTTATTACCTGCTAATAATGTAATCAGTAACTTAACCTAATTATCGCAAAATTAAAGCAATGTGACCGCTTACTTTCCATTACTTTTGGAATACCTCAATACCAAATATGTGGACGATGACAGCATTTTCTCAGCTTGAAGGCAGAAATTGCACTGTGCTGTGATGTTGTTCCCCTTTTCCGATTTAAAAACAAAATAATGGCGATATATTTTCACTAGAGGCCATGATAATGAATCGATAACTATAAGATTAGCTTTGATTTCATATGAGACCAGAGTGGTAATGTGAGACTCATGAAGTGTTGTGTGCACATGTACACGGTAGTATATCATTCTTTATTCAGAGCTGCAATTATTGATTATTTTTGATCATTTTTTTCATGTGATTATTTTTTTATTTGTTTATTTTAGAGTGTTAATTGAATAATAATTAGAATTAGTTTTACTTTTAAAAGCATTTAAAGCATTTTAATCAGGACTACTACAGAACTTTTTTGTTAGCTAGGCTTAATTAAAGAGCGGTTCACTAATTACAGCACAGGTGTTATTTATCAGATAGTCAGATAATTCTCACAACATGAGAAAACAGCCTAGTTTAAAAAAAAAAAAAAAAATATATATATATATATATATATATATAAAATATAATATAATATAATATAATATAATATAATATAATGTAATATATGGTGGCCGTTAGCTTCCAGACATTTAGGTGTAGAAGTGTTCCTGAAGTGCGTATACATTTTATTGGCTGACTCTGTATTATCAAATGTCGACCAAATGAATGTTGACGCTCATTCAGTATAAGCATTATATATGAATGGTAATGAATAAACACAGACTAACTCAAGGTGACGGTATGTTGTTTACTGTTATCACTTTTTAATCACTTACCACACTTTTTGCAGCTGTGTGTCTGTATTTCAAGCCACGAGTCATTCAAATTTCGAACAGACAAATTCAAAATAAAGATAAAATAAATATCAGCAGCCTGTTTCACTAACTGAAACTCTCCCACGCCAAGTTCATTTTGCTTGCTTTGTGCGTATGCGAAGCAAATCATTTCCAGAGTGTGGAATCGACTCCAAAGATTTGCATTTGACTTTCAGCTTTCAATGCCAAGATTAGTGAATCGATTCTTTTTTGGATCAACTTGTGAAATAAAAGCAGGGTTGGAAAAATAGGCGAGTTTAACTTTTTACTTTTTTTAAGCTAATTGAATCAAGTACTTGCTGTCTTGCTGTCTAACAAAGCATAAAGCTGTTCTTGACAATTCGAGCAGGACAACCACGCTTCTCCTCACACTCCCACAAACGAATGATAATATTACTCACATTAAAACACGAGTTATGTCATGAGGCCAGCAGGGTAGTGTACTGTAAAGAGTTTCATACTGTAGAGAAAGTCCTACTGATGTTATTGTTCCTCCATTTCACTCAAATGTTTTTATTTTTTTATGAAGTGATGTAGCATATGCACAGTGTGTTTCATAACACAGTTCAGCTAATAATGAACTTATTGGCAATTATAGTTTTTATCAATTTTTATTGATTTTGTTGATTAATTGTTGCAGCCCTTATGCATTTTAAAATTGTAATCCTGTAAATAATCCCTGTTTTCACCAAAAGTATGGGTAATCTGTTTACAGCTTTTTTTTCTGTAACTATAACAGAATGCAGTTACATTTTTTTTTGTATCCTAATTACCTAACGCCATTCCATGTATTCCTTTACTCTCCAAGCCTGGACCTGTCATTGGTTTGTTGCCCTATTGTGTTCACCTGTTCCATGTTAAGCCCTTGATTAGTCTGTATATTGTACCCTGGTTTGACATAATATTTTTGTGAATTTTGTCTTTTTCAAATTATGTTTCCATGTTTTACTTATTTAATAGTTTGTTTTTTTAAGCTGGTTTGTTTGTTTGCTTGTTTTGTTTTGTTTTTTCAAATTTTGATTATGGTGAATCCTAGTTTTTGACACTGTTTCCTGTGTTTTGGAGCACCAATTCTGATTCTTGGATTACCTTAAATATACTTTATTTAAAGTTTTAGTGATTAGTGATTATTTTATTAACATTCATATTAAAGCATACATTCCTGCAAATGGAAGTCAAGATAGCCTGATAAGTTTTGATTCATATAGATATGATAGCATGATTGATTAAATGAGAACCGCTACAGAGTACTGTGACTAGTCAAAATGTTTAAGTGTTTAAAGGAAATATAACTGATATCTTTGGACACCTCACAGAGAAAAAGCGTCATCAAACCTGCTATTATTTTTTTTCAAGGCCTAGAGCTATCAATTCTGAACAGGGTTAGATCATCACCTGAGACATCAAATGCATAAAGAAAATGAGGGGATTGTATTGAGGAAAATGCATTGAGGCATTACAACAGCTTGTTTTCCATTGTTCAGCAATCTTTTAAGATTATTATTTAATGATCCCATTGAAGTCTTGGCTGAATGCTGTAAAAGATTGCACTATAACATGTTTTTCCTGTCAGGTTATATGATCCTCCAATGATATACCAGTGATTAAAGAAAAGTACTTCATTCTGCTTACGTCATAACTCAGCATAATCCAGGCTCTTGCAGGAAATGGGCTACTATACACAGAAACATTTTATTTTTCTCCTATATTTCTCCATTTCTTGCCATGTTTAAAGCTGTCTCATGAGCTTTGTGTAATCCTACGCCATCCTGCTCTCGGTGACATTTCGACGAGTGTTGTAGCTGGCTTCGGTAGTACATTTTAATGAAACATTCTGGAAAATTTCGTTGGCTTTCGTTGAAGCGAATTTTATCTGCATTAACAAGACCAAGCCAAAATTTCCACATTGTGACTTTGAACTAATGAGTTGTAATGACTATGCACTGACATGATCATTCATTCAAAATACAAAAATAGCCATCAATATTGAGAAGATTTTGAGGTGGACTCAAAAGTAAGATTAAACCTTGTTAACTACTTGTGATTTGCTAATCACAGTAGCATGATATGAGGATGTATTAAAGAATTAAGACATGAAAAATTATGCTTTTGGCAAAAAAAAAAGGGAGGGGGGGGGGGACTTTCTGCCAATAACATACTGACACTTCTACTCTTAAAAACCAGAAATATATTTTGCCAAAAAGATGTGAAAATTTATTATGTGTTTATGTACTTGTTAATCTTGTGTTCCTACAAATATCACACTGGTTAAGGATCCAGTTTAACAAATGTAGAGGTAAAAACAGCCAGTATGCATAAACATGCCTAAAGCCATTTGTTGTATAGCTATGCACTGTAGAGATTAAAACTAATAAATTAAGTCATTTACAGCCGGTCTAAATCTCAAAAGTGCCACAATACATTTATATTACATATATATATATATATTAAAAAAATAAACTTACACAGCTTTCTGAAGGATTTCCCCAGGCTTCCATACAAATTGTATGATCAAATGATAAAGCCTATGAACTAGACGTTAATCCAGACTAAGGTGAAGGAAATGCACTGACTTTTTATGCTTGGCTCTACCTGTTATTATATATTAACAGACATTACCTGGCTTAATTACCTCTTATTCTTAATAGCAGTGGCTGTGTGTTTTGGGGCTAGTCTATCAGAAAGAATAGAGGACCCCTTTAATTGCTTCACTACTGCTTTTGCATCCATGCTGTTCCCCAAGACTCAAGAGGACTTATGCAAAGTTGAACCCAGAAATCGAGGTTATAACCTTGTGTAATAGCTGGCTATTTTTCAAATGAACATTCAAGATCTCCAAAGTCAGCTTTTCCTGCCATATGTTTCCAGAACGAGGGGGAAAAAAAAAGGTTTCTTCATTATAAGCATCCAGAGAAATGGATAAAAAAAAAAATAATAATAAATGAAAGGTTGAAGAATTCACGATGCCAGGAGGCTGGAAACAGATGGAGAATGACTGGTGTACAAATGATGTGTGGGATGAAAGCGAAGAAAGTGAGTTCATACAGTACTGCAGCTCTTCAGTACTAGAGAACAAGGAGAATATTTGATACAGGACGGTTGATATGGAGCAGCAGTCCGACAAATCATATACACTAATCAATATAACTCACTACACTCTGTCACGTTATGGACTAATTATGATAAATGTGCAGCAGAGATAATTTAATGATCAGGATATTATATGTTATGGATAATGCATGCTCTGAGAAACTCCATGAGGACTTTAATTACAGAACTCCAGTGTTCATCTCTTTAATAAAAGTTAAATCTCAAGTCTCCATGTCATTAAATATGTTATATTAACACAGCGTCAGCACTGGCTAGATCCATATATCTCCTGATCCGTAAGGAAACGATAAGTGCTGATTGAAACGTTGACTGCTCCTGAGAGGGATGCATTGGAACTTGGCCCACAAAATCATTACTTTTTTATGGAGCCCTTTTCACTATTACATGCACTGGATGTTAATATAACTTTGGGTGCTTGGATGCCTGTACTCTATTAATTCGGTTTTATTGCCACTAAATTAGGTTCAGTTGCCCCCTCTGGCAGAGGAAGCTAATGTGCATAAATATAATTCATGCGCCTAAACATTCGCACCACAAATATTCAGCTCACACAAATGTCAATTACCTGCTACGTGTACTCCACTTGGGCTTCCATAAAATGCCTGCACTTTGCCCATTTATATTTAGGAAAAGGTTATGCTAGCCTGAAAAAAACCCGTTTGCCGGCACTGCTGGGGCACCTTGTACTCGTAACTGATAAAGTTACGGAGTGGACAATTTCCTTGGAGAATTGTGTTTTCCTAATAATGTCACCTTGCCTTACGAAGGTAAAAAAAAAAATGCTGGAGCAATTTCACTTTCATCCATTAACAATATCTTTTAGTGCTGTTATTATAGCTCAGCCGGTGCATATTTTATGTTGAAGGGGTCGAGGCAATGATGAGAAGACATCACTTTAGTAGAGTTCCTGATTGCATTTGTCTAGTGAACTATGAAGAACACGGTCAAAAATATGGTACACAACCTACTGTTTTTTTTTCTCTTTTTTACAGAAACATTTCCTCTTGAAAGATGAAAGAGAAGCGTCACCGCATGCATTAGCACCTTTAATGAGCATGGTTAAGAGCGTGGTTAGATTAAACAGTGCATCTGCACCTTTTCTGCCTCATTGTTTATATTTTCCCCTAAATGGGCTGTAACACTTGAGAGCCAGAGGCAGTAGGGTATAATTGGAGAATCAGTTTAATTAGGCTGTTGCAAGAACTGGTGATATAACCCATAGCAGGAGTGAAGGTTAGAAAAGGCAGATCTGTAGCACAGAGTGCCACTAGCGTGTATGTGTTTGTTAGAAAGACAAAGTCTAAAAACGAGGAAACAAGAAGATTACAAATCAATTAAATCAATTGAAAGTAGGTATACGAGTAAAGAACCATTTAACCTTTACATACTGTTTTGTAAAATAATTATGCGTGTGGGCGGCATAATCGATCCCCGGGTCACCCAGGGTGCCTTTCTGTGTGGAGTTTGCATGTTCTCCCCGTGCATTTCCTCCGGGTGCTCCGGTTTCCTCCCACAGTCCAAA
>JAQQZR010000036.1:4261638-4279961 GCA_030068235.1 Notoglanidium macrostoma | reverse complement strand
CACGCGCACACACACACACACACACACACACACACACACACACACACACACACACACACACACACACACACACACATCTTTTGGCTCTGACTGGCAGGCAGTTGGCCCTCCAAACCGTGTTAGATTCCTCTAATTTGTACCGTGACATTTTGTCAATATCCTTCACTCACTCTCCTTCACTCTCCCGCTCACCTTCTCCTCATCTGACTCTCCCTCTAGTCCTCTGTCTGTCTGTCTGTCTGTCTGTCTGTCTCTCTCTTTCTCCCTCGCTTTGTCTCTGTCCTTCCGTCTTCTCATTGTCCAGACTGATAGAAATCTCTTGTCGCTGCTCTGAATCAGCACTCAAGAGGTGAAGAAAAGCAGAAGAGTCCTTCAGAAAAACACGTTTTAATGGCTGAAGGAGAGATAAAGTGCATCGCCACACACACCTCCACTATTTAATAGCTTCACTGACAGTCAACAATTTCGCAGTTTATTGCTGTATGATGGGACCATTTTGGCACCTTGGGGTCAATAACGATTCAGTAATACAGAAAGCCCAACTCTTCCCCACCTGAAGGTGATTATTCAGCTGTAACAGCAGGTCCCCAAGCGTTTCACTCCTCTTATACCACAGCACATTGCCAAGGATTATAAATTGTAATCTTATTATACAATAACACATCACAGGTTTTCCTTTTTAACTTGGACTTGCACATCGGTCTCAAGAGTTTGTTCAAATGTTGTTGGTGTTGTTTTTTGTCTTTGCACATCTTGATAAGAAGTAACACCTGAGCCCCGAACAGGACATGATGGTTTTCTGTCTCGATCTAGACTCAGTTTTGCTTTGATCATGACCTGGATTCGAGCACCTCATGCTAACGCTTTTATTTCAACACCTGCTTCACTCCACCTGAATTAAAATTGAAGTGTATAATAAACTGACAACATACTGTACAAAAGGAAACACTCATACATAATGGCATTCCAAATTCGCAGAGTTCAAATATCTCCATCTCCATCTCCATTCACCCAGATGTGATGATCATTAAGCAGCACAAGTCGAGAAGAACAAGTGTTTGCTTTTCATCCATTTTTAAACCAGTGATATATGTTTCATAGCCTGGTTGAGTGATAATTACAATTCCTACGTCAAAGAGAGTAGAAGGAGAGAGGATGGACGTGAAGGTTGTTTTTGTGTCTTCGTCTCATCAAACACAGGAGGTACGGAACTGAACAGATGTGAGATTTTTGCCTCCAGTTAGAACTCAATTAGAAGAAGCTAATGACCTTTTAATGCTTATAAACAACATTAATAATACATCTGTAAGAATTACTGCACAAGTCTGGTCTAGGAGGATGAGATACGATAAACAGACAAGCAGCGTGAACAAAGAGAATTTCAATAGTGCGGTGACGGGTTTGTCATCCATGACAAGGTGTCCGATATGTAAATACCTGTTCTTTCCGAGACTGACGTGCTCCGGTGTGACGGTGTGAATGCGAGCGTGTGTGTGTGGTTGTTTGTCTGTGTTGGCCCTGTGGTGGACTGGCGACCTGCCCAGGGTGTACCCCGCCTCTCACCCCATGATGCTGGGATTGGCTCCAGCTTCCCCGCCACCCAGACGGATAAAGCGATATAGATAATGGATGGATGGATGGATAAATAAGCCAGACAGACAAACAGAAAAAAAGAAAGAAAGAATTTCCAGGATTTTTCCATTCATTTTAATTTCGTTTACTTTTAAAAGGTGTCATTTTTTCTCATTTATTAGGGATAAAATTTTATGAATTATGAAAAAAAAACAAAAACGAATACATGAAACTCATAGTCTATTTGATTTTTTTTTTTACTTGAATTTTGTTGGTTTCTGTATTACCTCCATATTCTAAGCTTTAGTCACTTTTTATCATGACCTTTTTTTTTAATTCTGTCTATGGATTATTCCCTGTGGTAATTGTTTGCCTGTGAAACTCTGGTTCTGACTCTTCACCCTCCCACCATCTGGCAGCCAGTACGAGAGCATCCATGCCGCCACCAGCAGCAGAGCCTGCAGCAGTTTCTACCCTCAGGCAGTCAGATTACTCAACACCCTGATGCCTCCCAATGCTCACCTGGGCTAGTCAAACACCTAACCCAGTATGACTGAATACCACTGCACACCTGCACTTTACAAAGCTACATTAGACACTTTTTATATATTTATAAGACTCTTTTTGCTACCAATATTGCTGCTACACTACCCACTAGTTTTCAATCCATTATTGCAATAGCTTCCCTGCACAACACAGTTCTGTTGTGAGTTCATTGTTTAGTGTTTTTATTGTTCTGCATATACTGTTCTGGGTATTTCTTGTCCCGCACTCATCTCACAAAGGGCATTAAATACACAGAACATGGACTGTAACAATAGACAGACAAAAAACATGGATAGACAACTTGATTGGTGGGAGTTGTTGTGGTCTTTCCTGTCGGCATGTTGTTCTGTGCTTCGAAATGTGTGAAGAAATAGCTCAGTTGTCAGTGATGGCCTGGATGCCTTGCCACATATACCATGTATCCTTTGTGTTCAGGAAGTGACCATGGATTCTTTCTGCATAGTTGCACGTTGTCTCTCTGATAACCTGGGACAGATTGGCCTTTGCTGTGTTGAAGGCTGCCTTGTCATCAGACCTGAAGGCAGTGTGTCGGCAGTGTTTTCAGTAGCGTGCCACCTCTGCAGTCATCCATGGTTTGTGGTTTGTGATGATTTTGAAGGAGGTCACATCGTCTATGCACTTGCTGATGTAGTCAGTCATTGATGCAGCGTATTCCTTCGAATTGTAATGTTGCACCAAGGTCCTGGACAAACAACAACTCACTAAAATGTATACAAGCTATATAGAGGAATGACAATAAAAACCCACTTGACTTGTATTGAAATATATTTTTGGACTGTGTACTTTGGATTTGTGTGTGTGTGTGTGTGTGTTTTGCCTACCTAGATATTCTACTATTGTTTTTGTTTTTATCAATAAACCTTACAGAATGTGCATTGGTTCTGTCAAGTCAGCAGCACTTATTTGTAGTCAGTATGATGGACTGAACAGAATAAAAAGCTCAATTTTTTATTAAAGAAAACCGAACAGGATCTATTAACTGCTTTTAAAGAAAAAGAAAAGAAAAAAAAGATTGCTTTTGCACAATAACTGGCACGCCACCAGCAGCACTGATGTAAACAAGATGCTTTATGAAGTTGTTTACTGGATTCTAATATCGTGTCGCGTATTTTTAGTTCCCTCATCCATTTCGATGTAGTTTTGCACTTGGAAACTTTAGGAAATAAGCATGAACTTCATGTTCAATACATCTGTTCATGCAAAACGTTCTTGTTCATGGTGGAGCCAGGCTATGGACGTATTTTTTTCTGTATTTTTTTTATATTTAAATGTTAAGGGGATTTCAGATCTCAAGGTGAATTCCATGTGAATGGCTGAGCTATACTTTCATAAGTTTAATAATCTGTCATTTAAAAGGTTCAAATACAATTTCTGAAGGACAAGTTCAGTGTTTAGATAGAAGACGCCTTAGCTTTGAGGATTACAGTCTTACAGTAACCTTGAGAATTATTGGCACTACTCATGAGCAAAAATGCTCATATAATATATTCTTATTGCATACTCATGTATTCAGGAACTGGGAAATTTTCAACTTTTTCATTACTTTTGAATTTTAAACATTTGGGAAACCATACATGATCAAAGACAAGTTCCTGAAGAAGACTGAAATAAATAAATGAAAAGAACGAAATAAACAAAGAACTTCCGATATTTTTGTATTTCTTCTGATTTATTGTAAAGGGTGTTACGCCCCACCCTTGGGTGGCCCTATGGGGCGAACAACACTACCCCTCTGACTCAAACCAACCATGAAAACACCCTTAAAAACAAGCAACTCCGTGGGATTTCTCAACACTGCTAGTGACACACAGACAAAACAACAGTGCCACAACCCCAAATACAGTCCAAAAGGAACCATGATCAGCAGTGCCCAGGATAGAAACCAAAAACTGCAGCTTTTAACGGCTTCTTAATGACCTGGCCAGGTGCACCTCATCTGGCAGTCAAGTGTAGCACAAGTTGGGTGTGGCTACAGAAAGAGGGTAGAAAGTACAAGAAAAAGACAAAATACCTATGTGGCCGTAACAAGGGTGTCACTATTTTTTCTCATTTCTTTATTATAATATATTATGAATTATGAACAATATATAAAACTCTTCTTATTGCATAATCATGTATTCAGGTCCTGGTTAACATTCAGCTGTTTCATACTTTTGAGCTTTAAACATTTGGGAAACTAGACATGGTCAATGACAAGCTCATGAAGAAGACTGAAATAAATAAATAAAAAGGCAGACAGGCAGACAGACAGACAAACAGACAGAAAGAAAGAAAGAAAGAAAGAAAGAAAGAAAGAAAGAAAGAAAGAAAGAAAGAAAAATATAATTTCCAGGATTTTTTTGCATTCATTCATTTATTTTAAAAGCTGCCCTTTTTCTGATATTTCTTTCTGATAAAATATTATGAATTATGAAAAAAAAAAAAATGAATTTAGGCAATTTAGTGGAAATGAAAATAAATAACTAAAAAGACAGGAGAAAGGGAATTGATTGCATTTATTTTAAGGGGTGTCAATATTTTTTTCACATTTCTTTTTGAGAATATATTATGAATGAATTATAAAAACGTAATATTTATAGTTATTTTGACAATTCTTTTGCAGGATGGCTTTTACGTCAGTAAGCCTATTCTTATAAAACCACTCCATCAATTTAATGGATCACTGGTAAAGGATTGTTCTGCACATTACTACTAATATGAGAATAAATTTCAACCTGGAAGCTTTATTATTCTATGTAAAAGTTTTACGCTTGTCACATCTTGTTAAAATGTAATATATTAGAGTGTGTGTACCTGCCATGTCCATTTGTAGTACAAATTAGTCAAGTATAAGGGTGAAGGACCTCTTAGAATGCATGGCTATTTCAATTAAGATCTCTAGTGCTAAAATAAAATGAAATAACCCATAAAGTACCGCTTGAATACTTACAGTGTCCAGCTGGACTTATATGAAAACTGTTTGTGGTGACTAAGCACACACACAGACAATTAAGATAGCCCCAGCTGTGAGATACCTTCATCCCACAGTCATAAGGAACTTGCAGCTATAGTGAAAGGAACATGTGTGCTGATAGGATATGATTCTTTGCATGTCACTCTTGATACGCCATCATCTATCACTGAAAATGTGTGAGACAGGCAGGGATGGAGAGAAGTCTTTTACTTTGTCAATGCAAAGTGGATTTCTGTCCACCTGACTGACCTATGCAGAAAGCAATTTGGTCGTCATGCATTGGTAGTGGAACAATGCATCTAAGTTACAAATAGCCAAAATATAGTTCATCTCAAAAATAGTATACTCTCTCACTCTTCCTCGTTTCTTTATAAATTGCCACCAAATTAAATAAGTACATGATCTATTATTTATATATTTGGCATGTAGCTTCGTGCCTTTTTTTTTTACTTATTATTGAGAAAGCAATTAAAATATTTGAATAGAGCATTATCAGCTCTATCAGATGATACCACGCCAGCTTTCCTTGCATTAACATGCATTGTTCTGGGTTTAGTCTACTAAGTTAGGTGGATTTCTGCCAGTATGCAGCTCAGAGGCTGGAGAAGTGTCTGAATTCCCTGGAAACTAAAGACAGACACCAGCCACTGTATGTGTTTATTGCCTTGGCCATCTTAAGAACACAGTGTCTGACTCAGACATTCCCTGTTTTAACTGCAGAGCATTCCCTGATGTGTCCTTTACGCTCCCGATGGTACTTTTTAGACTCAGTCCAACTGTTTGTCTGTCACGGAAGAAAGTCAAAACAGAGTGCTACCAATGTGATGGATGTGATCACCATTGCCTATAGGCACCTAGCCCATACCATGACATTCCACTATACAAGAAGTGTCTTAACACTTCAGAAAGTAATACCACTTCAGGAAGTCTGTGCTGCCGCAACCTGGTTGTCACCGTCAACATTCTTCTGCAAGGTTCTTCTACCAGATTCTACAAGGTTAACATCACCCCACCTAGTGATGACCTCTGAAAACCTTCACAGTTGTCCTAAGGTATGCTGGTTTTTCAGGACATTGTGGTATATGTTATCTCAACCCTGGAATTTACAAGGCTCATCTATGGACTACTGATCAGAAGGTTGAGAGTTTGAATCCCAGTATCACCAAGCTGCCACTGTTGGCCCTTGGTCTAAATCTGCTCAGCTCAAGTGGGAATATACATATACACATGTAGGCATTTATATATACATAATTATCTATATATGTGTGTATGTATATATGTATATTTGTTTAATTGAGCAACTTGGGGCATCAAATGATTACAGGAATATTACGTAACCCAGAGTAAACTGTTCATCCACCAAAATAGCCTGATGGGTCGAACACTGTCACAACACTCTTCTTAATTGCACTGTTAAAGAGAGTTTTGGTTTAACTCAGGAGAAATTCTGACTCAACTGTAAAAGCTTAGATACAGGAGTGACCCAGTAAGTAACCTAGATGTGAACAAGTATGACCAGGTGAAATCAGGGATCACAATAAGACAAACATTTACTCTAACTACTACATAGTACAACTCAAAGCACTAAACACAACCACAACACAATGTGGAATGTATGAGATGAGAGGATAGTGACCAGTACAGACTTTTATTACTGCTTAATAGTTTCAAACTTAGACAGACTTTGACCAATCCCTGCACAGTGAGCAAGGTGGAAGCCAAATTCAACCCAGAGTGTTTCAAAGGGAAAATGACGTAACAAAGCATATGACAAGCAAGCACCAGATAATCAAATGAACAGAAGATATTTTACATGTTCGCTGAAGTTGTCGCGTCTTGGTCTGAAGGTGAACTCGCGACAGCAGTTGCAGATGGTTGGTGTGTGAGTCGTTGATAAAGCGAGATGTTCAGCAGGGTTCTGATCGAGGAAGAAGAGTAGAGGATTCTCACCCGTTCACAAACATACTTCCCTGGCTCGCGAGTTCTCTCATCAGTTCATGAGGTCTCTCCTGGTTCACTAGGTCTCTCACTGGTTCACGAAATCTCTCTCTTTGTTCTGGTCGGAGTCCATGCCTTGATGCATGTTAATTACTAGTCAGTGCTCTCTTGGCCAATCCTGTGGAGTTTGAGTTTGGGTTTCCTGTGTGCATCAACAGTGGAGGTTGTGATTTATGACCTCTCACTGTTACAAACTTTCATCCATCAAAGATAACTTTAGCTACTTTTGTATACGTACATTTTTATGAAAGGTGAAGTTCAGATTCATAATCATGAGAATTTTCCCATTACAATGACACTAAACACATTCGCCTTTCGGATAAACAGTCTCGTTATGAACCTATTTAACCTAATAACAATTATTATACTAAAAGTACATAAATTGCCTTTATGTGACTGATATGCGATATTCATGGATTTACTGAGTACCCACAGTAGAATATAAACACATTATTCAATAATAAAGAGCATCCTTATACATTCCTTTATAAGAAAAGCACATGTCCTTTGTTCTAAGGAGCAACACGGTGTGTGTGTATGATAAGGAAGGCGTGAGACACTTTTTCGCTTCCTGGGATTAAGTAGGATTGTGTCAATTATTCATGTGCCATTCATTGAATCCCTCAGATTTGCCATGATTGAATAAAAGCTCGATAAAGAAGACTCCTGAGTTAGGAGAATGGTTTGCACAATGTTTCTTGGGTCCGAGATTTTCATAGAACTTGCTGAGTCTTTGGTTTTCAAGAGAGTTCAAACTAGGTTTAAGTTGGGTCAAACTCTGGTCTGTTACTTATCTGCCAGGCACCATTCTGTCCAGACTGCGTGAGGGTCGTGGCTGGTAAAAAATACTCTTTGATCTGAACAAGGGGCTTTGTTCATGTTATTTGTAAGTGTAGGGCTCTTCCCAGGGTGTGATAAAGATAGGAGGTTTGTTCGCCATTTGAGCTGACCTCCTGAGGAGTAGGGGTCGTGTGGTCTGTTGATAGGAGTAATAACTTGCATGGCTAGGTGTGACCTTACATACATTACAGCACAGTGAAATTCTTTTCTTTGCGTAACCCAGCTTGTTAGTAAGTTGGGTTAGAATGCAGGTTCAGCCACAAAATGTCACCCCATTGTGGTTAAAGGCTTTGCTAAAGGGCCCAATAAAGAAAACATAATTCATTCATTTTCTATATCGATTATCCATTGTGGGTTGTAGGGAAGCTGAATCCAATCCCTGTGAGTTCGGGTGCAAGATAACCATCGGGGAACCTGTACCTACCAGGAAAGAACTTGAAAGATCGTTCCAGGGGAAGATGGCTGTATGAAGGTGGTATTTATTGCAAATTCTGTGCCATAATGCCACTTAACGACTTTGTCGGAGGGTCTCAGGATGCATACGAATGCACACAGGAAGGCAATCCTCATTATCCTGTGGCTCATCCAATATTTACAAAACCACATATTTCCTGTTAAGCAAATTGTGATTGCTTCCTTTGCATTTGTTTCTCCTTTTACTGTGATTAAATCACTTCCACTGGAATAATTATTCAAAACAAGTTTTTAACAAAATGTCCCTTAATACTGCATAAGGGTAAAGTTATGCAAGATCAACTCGCATCTATTAACCTAAATTAACCTTTAGCAACTGTTGAAAACATTGTTCTCTTAGTCTCATTCAGTCTCAACGAGGTTCGTATAGAGAAGTCAACGACTAATGAGATTCACTGGTTAGATGAGATTTGACAAAGGGAACTCCAGGGTTTACCTTGGCCTCTATTATTTTAATTTTTAGCATGCGTCAAGTGTCTCTAACAGATGAAATGATGAATTGTTGCATCAAGAAAACCTTTTTCTTTTTGGCCTGTGATCCAAAGTGCTGAAAGCTGCATTCACATACACTTTAATCACTAGAGGCAGACAGAATGTGATACTTTAACGGCCCTCTATTTATGAGCAGACCATTGTGAAAATCATGTGGCGCACACTAAACTGAGATCGAAATACAGGCCATTTACTTGCAAACAAACAAACAAAAAAAAAAGTCCAAATTATGAGCTGATGGAAAGACCACTGGACCGAGCGTTCAACCTTGCTGACGGCATTGCTTAACCCTACAGTACACACTGAATACTCAAAGCAATCTATGACAGCGCATAAAAATTTCATTTATTTAGTGTATTAACAAACCCATGTTTTGTACATTTTTATTGACATTACCTCTGTAATATTTCACAAATAATATGTTTATAAATATAAAAGCACATAGAACATATAGTTAGGACATATGTCTTTTTTTTTTTTTTTTTTAAACAAAATTATTCCTATATTCATAATGCATTTGTACAAATATCTGAGAAATATTTCTACCATCAAACTCAACCGCTGCAGAAGCAGACACAGTTATATTCGAGTGTTACATGATTGACAGATAGAGCTGTACAGATGAAGAGGTCTGGATTCGTCTCAGAAGCATGGTCAGGTTACACAGATTTACAGTACATGTGTACTGTCTGTTATGCGCGTGAGTGATGAAATAAAAACTATGCTGTGAAGTGAAAGCTGATTTACATTTAATCTACTCTAGTAATAATAATCAGTGGTAAGAAAATTAAATTCAAGTACATTACTACTGAAATACTATAAGCCATGAATGTAGTTTTGGAATGAAAAGGCAATGCATGGCCTCCAGATGTCCACTGAAAGTCATAATTAATGTTCCTGAAGGAAAAAAAAAAAAAAAAAAGAGTTGAATACTTCAAAGTGTAATCTGATTTAGTGTTAGGAACAGAGTAAAGTATCTGATTAGCTACAGAGTTTAGTGGTTTCATACTCCATTGAGTTGGGCTGCTTAGCACTAAAGGCCTGTAAAGCAGCCTGAATTCGGGCCACGTCATTAGTGGAGAGTTTGAGGCGATGGCGCAGTAAGCAGGAGAACAGGTCCAGGGGCTGCTGGCCTGGTGGAGACAGTCTGTTAACCCGGTCTCGTATCTCTAGCAGCTGCAGCAGGGCTGAATCCCGGGATCCCTGTGTGTACGGATAGTCCAGCTGGAGGATCAAGTCCTGGATTGCTTCAGGATCAAAGTGCATGCTGTAACCAAACAGCTGCATGCTGTTGATTTTCATATAACCCAGATTCCTTGAGGAATCCATGTATTCCAATGGCTCATAATAGATTGTGCCGTTTCCATGGGCTGAGGCTGTCTTGACACGACTCCTCAGGTATATGTGTACAGTCTCGAAAAACGTCTTCCACTTGTTCCCCAGAGTGAGCGTCCAGTTATAACAGTCAAGAGGAATATCTAACTTGGTCCTCTCCCAATCAGGGTAATTGTTCTGGTCTATGGGCATGATCCAGCTCTCTGAGTGACTCCCTCCAAACGGGTTGATGTAGATAGACAACACAGGCTCCAAGGTGCTGTTCTTAGTAAGGCAAATCTGGAGAGAAATCCCCAAAAGCATGTGCACATGACTGGACTTAAACTTGTTGCTCTTTAGCGTCAGGAGCATCCTCTTCCTCCACGAAGGGTCAAACCAGTTGTTGAGCCTCACATCATTGCTAATGAACATGGCGTGGATGCTGATTCGGCTATCTCGCTTCTGGAGAAGATAGCGCAACTCTAGGTCTTGGAGATCCGTCTCAAAACCTATGTAATTATCAGTGGAGTCAGGGATGATGTTCCTGCACAGTCCTTGACTTAGGGTATAACCTGGGTTACAGCTGGCACACCGTGAACGGTTCTCATAGGAGCAGGAAGAACAAAGTGGCCCCTCACCCACCATGCATGGGATGACACCTTGGCAGGACGGATTCTCATGCTGACAGGAGCAGGTTCTCCTCTCTTCCATATACATGCCTAGCTGATTGTTTTCACTGCAGTACATAAGGGAAAGGATGTAGTTGAGCCAATAGCTGTAAGACCTGTGGGGAGAGAAAAATACTTTTAAAATGTGCAATATTTCTTACATAAACTATAAATTCATATGACACATGAATACTATTGAAGTGATATGGATCTAAATCACTACATGCATAATATACAATATGCATAACTGTCCTCCTAAATAAGCATCATTATAAATATTCATCATCAAATGTGCCAACCGGACATGATCAGCATAATATTTTTCATGCTGTAATATAAATAACAGCTGACCATCTCCTCACTTACCCATACCCAACCATCTACCCCCTTTTTTTCTCTTTTCTCACTGAACTGCAACCACATGTGAAAAGAGATTTTGGTATGTAGACAGTGCTCTAATGGGGAAGCTTATGGTTCTTCAGGGCATTGAACAGGAAAATCAGAAATGGTGGTCAGCGTGCTCACAGCACATATATTGCTGACTAGTTCTCTTCTCTGGATGCACTACTGAATTGAATACATAAATCACTGGGTTTAGCCATTCTTGAGTTCAATTAACCAATGAACACTAATATTTCATTTGTCTATTTACCCATGCCTATATATATATATATATATATATATATATATATATATATAAATATAAGTGTGTGTGTGTGTGTGGGGGGGGGTGTAGACATACAACTCAGTTTCCAAAAAAGTTGGAATGGAGTGTAAATTGTAAATATAAAAATGTCTGTTTGACTTACATTTATTTTTTTGAATGATAAAAACCCGTATTTAATAAAACAAAGACAACATTTCAAATCTTGAAATTTAATTCTTTTTGTTTTTTTGGAAAACGTACGCTCATTTTGAAATGATTCCAGAAACATGTTGCAAAAAGGTTGGGAAAGGTTGGCAAAAGACTGGAAACGTTGTGTAATGCTAAAAAAAACCACCTGGTGGAACATAATTAGTTATATAGCTATAAAAATAACAACTACTTAGCTTAATTGGCAACAGGTCACTAACATGATCGGGTATAAAAAGAGCATCCCAGAGGGGCATAGTCTCTCAGCAGCTTCCTCTGGGGCTCTGTTTTCTTCCCACAGTGCAAAGACATGTGGATTAGGTCAACTGGCTATTCTAAATTGCCCATTGGTGTGAATGTGAGTGTGAATAATTGCTTATTTCAGTGGTAGCCCTCTGATAGAGTGCACGGTTACTGCACCAACATCAAGAAATTTAAGACTTTTTAAAAACCTTTTTAAGACCGCAGAAAGGAAATAAAAAACACTACAAAAACAAACAAAAAAAACATTCAATTTAAGCCATGCATTTTAATTCATAGACACACTACAGGCCAGAGGTTTGGGCCCATCCCTAGATTTTTTAAATGATAAACGATTTACCAAACACTTTATCAAACTTTTATTACAAGAAAACATGAGAAATACTTTCAGCCTTTGTGGCTAAATAATGTGTTACTACAAGCTATAAAATATCGAAAAACAGTCAGGTACATTTATTTTAAGTATTTCTAATATTTTCTTGTAATAAAAGTTTGACATTTTATTTATTTATTTATTTGTTTGTTTGTTTACTTCAAATCCAAGGGTGGGCCTAAACTTCTGGCCTGTATTCTATGTATACTATACATATGTGTGTGTGTGTGTGTGTGTGTGTGTGAGTGAGAGCGATGATAATGTGCATATGGGATAGGTTAGGGATGTTATCCAAACAACTTAACGTCTAAAATACTGATGTGTTACGGATAATAAGCTTGGTAGAATCTTACATAGTTGCCCATGTCATGCACTTTTTAGACAGTCCCTTACTGACTCCATAACTCTAAAGCACTGGTGACCTGTATTTCTGAAATATTAGCTTCAGTGGACTTTAACAGGAGGAAATGTAAAAACTATTCAGTTGTTCTTGGGTCTCTCCACTCCAGAGTAATACAATAGACATTTTGTCCTTTTTGTGAGTTTATTTCTTGAGAAATAGAAGAGAAAATCTCAAATGTTCAGAGACTGTGCAATAAAAAACCAACTTTACTGCAGTGATCACGCTAGCTGCCCTCACTGAACAACTTCGAGCTGTCACTCAAAAACACGCAGAATGAAAATGAGTGTGGCGTGGGATGTACCTTGCTAGACAAGCCATCACTCTGACGATTGTCATGATAAACAAGTCATGCATGCTCACAGGCCATATGATTCATAACCAGTTATCATGCTAACTGATTTATTTGACTGAATATTGATACATCATATCTGATGAGAGTGAATTTAAGACCACATGCCAGTAAAAGTAATACTTTTAATACTTTTCAAGACATTTTATGACCTTAAATTTAGCTAAGCTAATGTAAGACTTTTTATCATGGTGTACCCCGCCTTTTGCCCGATTGGCTCCAGCTTCCTTGTCATGACAACATGGAACCATTTCATGTGTCCCAATTTTCCATTTTCTACACAAACCCAGATTGTGCTGATTGATGATGTAAGCTGAGTGTAGTAACTGCAGGCCTATCATTAGAGGATCTTCATTGTATAATCTTACATGGAGAACAAGTTATTTTACAGTATGTTATGGACTGTTATTTTGTACAGTGTGACTAGTAATAAAAAAGAAAAAAAAAAACTGTAAATACACAGAATAAAACCTGCTTTACACCTGCAGGTTTTTATTGGGCAGAGATGGAAAACACAGAGGAACAAAACTGGAATGAAAAGGCACGTGAGATGAATTACAGCAGAATAAGATGTCAAAGTGAGTAGGATGTAAGCATATACGCAGTTTGGAATGCCAAAGGTAAAGGAAAGCTGGGTATATGGAGTGCGTACGGCCAAAAGAGTTGGATATGACACTATATTTACATTAGTCTTGTTTTTATCTGTGAGCTCTGACTATATGCATTCTTTGACTATGAACTTCTGCTCAGTGAGGGAAAAAATAATAATAAAAAAGAAGGTTTTCTTGGTTTAACACATAAGTGATGCCAAGCGAATGCGTAAATATTCATGGAGCTTATTCGCCTGAGAGACAGACAATGTGAAGGTGGGTGGCAGAGGAGGAAATCTCCAGTGTCTGTCAGCGTATTTCACTCAGAGCATAGTGGAAATGTCCAAAGAGAAAAATCATGGTCCCATCCATTTAATCCGAATAAAAACGATTTCTCTGGAATTACCTCTTCCAAGTGTTCAGAAATGGAATTGCAGAGAGGTAAAAATAAATAAACAAATAAACAAACAGCTTAAATCAGCAATATTGATTTTCCTTGTATCTTTCTGTTGATTAAAAAAAACAACAACATTAAAATCCGTTTAAATCAAAACCAAACAGAATTTGCCTTTCATTATTCTGTTTTTTATAGATTAGCCAATATTATCCTTTTATCATCATAATATCATTTAAGCAGTGTTAATATTATAACACTGAAAGGATCTCCACTTTCAAGCAAAACTATTTGTAAGACATGGCAGTAGAAAGCCATCTCTTTCATCTAACCACAGATGCAAGTTCTTGGATTTTCCAACTCGGTTATGTGGTCTAATGAGAATAAAAAAATGAGCTTTTTTTGGCAGCACACATAGTTTAGTGTCAAAATAAGGACGGTTATACAGAAAAATGACCTAATCCTTACAGAGAAGTATGTTGAAGGATCTGTGATGCTGTAAATTCTTTTTTTTTTCTTTTTTTTTTCCCTCCAAAGATCTTGGAAACCTTGTTAGAATACATTGCATCATGAACGCCATGAAATACTAAGAAATAAAGAAATAAGATCTGTCTACTTTTGCCAAGAAGCTACAATTGGGTCATGGATAGAGCTCCTAGAAATTGCAATAACAGAACCAATCATTTCTCCAAGGATCACAGTTAAAAAAATTTATAGAAGATAGTACCATTTTGGGGTCACCAAGTCATCAACTTTATATTAAGACTCCATCTCCAAGCCAAACTATTTGGAAGGGATTACAGAAAAGAAATGCCTTTTTTATTATTATTATTTAACTATAATGGAATTTCGCCTGGAATTTCCTTCATGTTACTGGAACTTTGGACTCTTGAGACAAATAAAGCTTTTTGGCAACAGTGGCATAGTTAAGGACCACCATAGCATGAAGTATGGCCACCTCTCTGGGCACCCTAGTAAAATAATGGCATGCATATAATGTGCGTGGGAAATATCACTGGTTATTTCATCAATATGTAATGGAGAAGAACAAGGAAGTTTAATTGGTTGCCATTAGCTAAATATATTGAATTCATAATAATAGTGTGTGTGTATAAATATCAAACATACAGAGATTGTAAGCCTAAAAAGCAATGACATGTGACTGGTCATGTGGCAATGCTTGTAGTAGTGTATTGTGGAAAATGGTCTCCATAGCAATTGTGGAGGATTCTGGGAACTGAAATTTGTGATGAGAGCTGAAGACGATGTGTCATAGATTGCCATCTCAGTACAGTAAATGCAAACCTTGCAACACTAAAAGTAAGTTTGGTGTCAAAGAAATGAGTGTAGAACCTGATCCTATTTGTGAAGTATTATGGGATGTTGTGGGGCTGTTCTTCCTCTAAAAAGACCAGGGAACCTTGTTAGGATACATGGCATTATGAACTTCTTGAAGTACCAGGAGATTTTAGATAAAAATCCGATTGCCTCTGCCATTAAGTTACACTTGGGTCATGGTTGGATGTTCCAGTAGGACAATTATTCAAAACTTGCATCCAAATCCACAAACAAAAATGGTTTCGTGACTGCAGGTTCCAACCATACGACAGTTTTTTTTTTTTTTTTACCAATTAAGCTGTGACCACAAAAAAAAAATCTCACAACTTTAACATTAATAGGATGCTAATAACTGTGCTGATAACTGTATCTTTACTGGGCAGCATTTCAATCTCGACATCATTCAGCAATCAGAGACAGACGTTCTGTCCATTTTATAAAAAACAAAACGAAAAATCTTTAATGTCTCCTTCGAGATTGCTTTCTAAATTTGTCTAAATTAATTCCATTCCATGTGCTGCTCTCCAGATCGACCAGCCTTTATATTAGGGAAGCACATAATGCTGTGCACAAGTACTGCTTGGAAATGTCAGTGATTTTGGGTGTGTGTGCCAAGTTATAGCAACTTATATAACATGCATTGAAAGACCAAGTATACTCAAGGCACTGATTTAACTATAGCAGAAAGTATTCTGGGAATAGTTTTGTTTGACTCAGCCATTTTAGTCAGATTTTTAGAATGTATTGAGTGAAACCAGGAAACTGCAATCAACATAAGTTATGTTGATAAAGAGTGAAGATAACATGGTCTGTGTCCACGCAAATTAACGAACGTATTATCTGAATACATAATACTGTGCTTTCTTTATAAATCTGGATCCAATTATTTTATTAAACTTTTGACTTTGAAGGTTGCGTCTTATAATTATTAACCAAGTCCAGCATGGACGACTGAAACGCCACTTCACAATCCAACCTAATCTTCCTAATCTAATTCTCACCGGAATAATGAAAACACAGCACCAACCAACTAATTAGCACCAGAATCACTAAAGACATCACAAATACATTATACGGCCAAATGTATGTGGACACTTAATCATCATAGTCATATGTGCTAAGCATCCCATTCCAGATTTAGCTGTTTAATACCCTGCATCTTCTGGGAAGGCTTTTGTTGGATTTGTGGTCATTCAGCTACAAGAGTACTAGTGAGGTCAGGCACTGATGTCAAGCGAGGAGATCTGGCACATAGTCGGAGCTCCATTTCATCCCAAAAGTGTTCAGTGGGGTTGAGGTCAGGGCTCCGCGTAGATCACTTGAGTTCTTCCACTTCAACATTGGCAAAAAATGTCTTCAGCTCTTTGTGCACATGGGCGTTGTCATGCTGGAACAGGGTTGGGCCTGTTAGTTCCAGTGAACGGAAACTGTAATGCTACAGCATGCAAAGACATTTAATACAATAATGTGCTTCTAACCTTGTGGCAACAGTTTTGGGAAGAACCACGTATGGGTGTGATTGTCCATTGTCAAATGTGTCAAAAATGCGTCGAAAACTCATCTCTTTCAACTGGTTCCCAAATGACATTTTTGGCTCCATTTAATCATTTACAACTCGTTTATGCTTAGAACTGATTCCTTTATTTTTACCATCTCCATCCAGAAGCATTACCTTATCCAGTATTTCAAAGGAAGAGATAATCCATCTTTCCCTCCTTACACCTTTAGACACTCCCACTACATCAGTCTTTAGATGGAGAGATAAAACCTACTCATCCAGTTACACTAGGAATTATTACAGAGATCCTCCATGATTTGAGTGAGGCTGGGATAGAAGCCAATACACCAGTTTTAACATGATTGTTCTTCCCAAATGTGACCTTGGCTATGACCTGAACGGAGTGTTTAAATGCATTACCTAATTAATATGTTCAAAGGACTGACCTCTTATAACCCTGTATCACATCAGCTATGAAGCTTTGCAAAGGCAAGAACAAGGTTTTTTTTTTTTTTTTTTTTTTTTTTTGTGCCTCAGAGCTCAAACACTTGAATTCCCATCTCACATCAGTCTTTAGTTTATTCTTTTCCATAGAAGAGACATTTCAAGCAGATGCAGAGGACAGTTAAAAATAAGTGAGTTTAGGCATGCTCACTTTTTTTTGTTACAATAATATATTTATTTCCCTGAGTGCTCAAACAGTGAAAGATAATTACAATCCCTTGTCAAGCAGGACTCATGTGGAATAAATTCATTGCGCTGACATTTCTTACCTCTCTTTGGGCACAGATATTTTGGGCTGAGTTCGACACCTCTTGCTGAGAGTGAAAAGCTTGCTGACAATCCGCTGTGCTTTGCCGAGGAGCTGTCGAGTGCTAGTCTCCATCAGTTGAAAGCGCTGGTGTACAGCCGGGTCCATTTTCCAAAAGTACCTTATAGCAGATGTGTTGAGAGCGTAGAATGTGGGTAATCTTCGCACAAAATTCTGGAACTCTTCTAGAAACCAGACAAGTGAGAAGGATGAGTGGATTGAAGGATTTCCACATGGTTGAAAAAAATGGAATTGATCTCATTTAAGGAAAAAAGGAAATAGGGTAATTTCTTTTAAAAACAAGATATCATGACTAATCATTTCTAGCCAGTTGCTGATATTATTACAAATATTTTTTTTTATTGGAGTTTTCTTGAAGCTTCATCTAATTAAATGTGCTTTAATTTGCATACTTGACCAAGTTATAGTATATAACAGTTTCTGTATGGTGTTAGAATATACACTACCAGTCAAACATTTGGACACGCCTTCTAATTCATGTTTTTCTTTATTTTTATGACTTTAAAAGAGACTGGATAATGATGGACTGTTGTTTCTCTTTACTTAGTTGAGCG
>JAQQZR010000036.1:4238752-4260900 GCA_030068235.1 Notoglanidium macrostoma | reverse complement strand
TGTTTTACAACGTAGAAAGCAAAAAAAAAAAGAAAAACCTATGAAAAAGACTAGGCGTGTCCAAACTTTTGACTGGTATTGTAGATATATATCATTTCCTTATTTCACTAAGTAAATACTATGCACTGCTGTAAATATGTTGAAAAAATATGGCTACTGTTCTGTATAAATCTAACAGCAGTAAGCATGAAATTATGGAAATGTATGAACATGTGAAATATCATGAATACGCATCATCTCCTAACAGAGATGATTTTTGCCTTTGAATATAGACAAAAAAACTTTGCGGAAAATGGTATAAACAATACAATGTGGTTCGAAGTTGTTCCTACTCTAGTAAATGATGTTTATGTGGTTTACAAATGAATTTGCCATTTAACGTACATCATACTGATGCATAAATTGATTCATATATCAGAGATATAACCATGATGCGAAATGCAGAGTTTAAAGCCTACTTTAAACTGTAAAATTGTAAACTGTAAAATCTATTACTATAGTTAGAGAAGATATTATATTTTCTATCAATCCAAAAGTCTGCAAAATGACTGTCGTCAAAATTGTCATTTCTATCTGTAGTGTCTTGTCTTAATAAAATAAGTCAACATTGAATTTGGCAAGTGGGAGAACCTTTTCATTTTCAATTGAACAGTTGGGTGTTGTCGATAAAAAGCCCAATACTGTCATCTCTTAGATAAAATGTAGTCGCCCTCGTGCACAATCACTCAACATTAATACACCGCCAAGATGTAAGAGTAAACACATTTTGGTCGAGGGACATTTTTCCATTGGCAGCAAGAAAAAAATCAATAACTGCATCATATAATATCCCTGGATCAATGCTAGATAATATCTAAAGAGAAATTTGCTCAGTATCTCTAATTAAAATCAAAGACTCATAAAAACCTGGCAATATCCCACTGGTATCTGATTGGCTTTTTTAACCACATCAGGTAATTGAAATAATTATAATTTCCACACTCTGGTAGAGTTAATCAAGAGTAATATATTAAAGCTAAGAAGAAGGGACGATGCAATGATTTTAGTAGTGCTAGTAGCTATACAAAGAATGAAGAAGCCTTAGCAAAGGAGAAAGAAGTGGCGGCTAAATCATTTCGCTATGCTGGGTGCTTATCGCTTCTCTGTTAACTTCACAGTCATTAGGCAGAAGTTTTTCCAGCCTGTTGTAGCTACAGGAGGTGGCGTGCGAATGACTAAACCTGCCTAATTCTGGCGCCATGCCCAGTGTAGGGAAATCAATGCAGGCCCTGTTTAAAATGCTGTCCTCCAGCAATGATAGTCAATCGCTGGAAGCACTTACCACTATTTTCTTGTTATATCACAAATACAACAAGGATACTCTTTATACTTAAATATATTAACCGGACTGAGCACTGTAACCAAATTAGCTCAGTCATGGCATGGCATTTAGTGACAGTGGTTAGAAAATATATTTAAAGAAATGCCAAAAAAAACAAACAAGCGCTTGAACACTTATTAGATCTCTTTATAAGAGGTATGGTTAAAGTATGGTACATTGCTAAGTAAGTATTCATCCTAATTGAACTAACACATTTTGTAATATTGTAACTTGAAAATAACTGAGATTTCTTCTAAGTAGGATTCACATTTATTTCATTTTTAAGATTTCAGAATTATTGAGTTTTTCAGCCGGATTTTAAAATATTCTTTTTTCCATAAAAAAAAAATAATAAAAAATCAGCTGTCAAAAGAAGACATATTTATGTATTAATCTATTACATGGCTAGAAGACTCTAAGAATAAAACGCTACTTGCAAACAATGATTAATTTAATCTAGGGGCCTACCTGACTCCTCAAACTCATGATTGGCTTGGGTCCAGGATTCTCTGATGTGCCTCAGGCTGTCCTGCATGGCCTCCAGGTTCTCAGTGGGACAGTTGCACTGGGGGAAATCCACACTGCACTCGCACCAGCAGTCATTGTCCTTGCACCTAAATTGGCCCTCGGAGTGGCAGCTGATGTAGCTGAGGGCTGCCTGGACAAATCGGCTCTTCAGGTACCGAGGCAGAATAGCCTGAAGCCCTGAGGGAAGGACATAAGTGCCTTTCATTAAGGACAAGAATCCACACACATTTGTAGGAGTGACTAAACAGATAAACAAATGCCATCCTATTTAGAGCAGGGGTTCTTGAATCAGTCCTCAGGGCCCTGAACATTTTTGTTTTTTTTATGGAGTTGCATGAGTTGGGATATAGTAAAAATATATCGTTCTGGGGGAACTTTCTGGCTCGAGAACCACTCCTTTAGAAAATTAAAGGCCCACTATGCAAGATTTTGAGGGTATCTATTAGAAGAAATGGAGTATATATTCCATAATATACTTATGGAATTCATACTATACGTAAGTATGTTTTTATTAGTGACTAATTTCCTGTAGCTATGAATCATTATGTTTTCATAAGCTTAGACTCGGCCCTTTATATCTACATAGGGTCCACCTATGAAGCTGCCACGTTTCGGCACTACAGTAGCCAAGAACCGACAAACCTCTAAAGAGCGCCTTTTTACACTGTTACATGAAGCAGTGTGAATCTGGAAGGAAGTGCCAGAAGCATGACAATGAATAAGAACACAAGACAAGGAAGAAGAAAGAAGACGAATGAATATTTAATGCTGGATAATAAGTTTGAGAACTGATATTTTGAAAAATTGAAGATTGTACTTATTATTTAGCTCGGAAAAAGCAAGAGCGGGATGGAATGTGCTTGGAAGTACGCCGTGGGCACCTGACGTCCACTGCATGTTCTAATACACGCTTGGAAAGAGTACAGGCGGGACAATCATGTGGTTGAATCGTATACAGTGGACCGTTAAACTATAAAATATCATCCAAATTACACGATATTAAAATGTACACAATAAACTTTAAATCTAAGATTTCAATCAGTTTAGAAGTTCAAATGTAAGCAAGTTTCTGGATGAAACGTATTTAGTTTCAAAATAGACTTGTTTTACAAGAGTGACAGTCTCATAAAGAAGTATGGCCATTCCATTGTGAATGTAATACCTTGTAAATAAATCTTGTTCTCAGGACTCTGGACCCGAACCGAACTAACAGAATCAAGGTTGTCATAGTTACTGCATCCTAGAGGGCCTGTCCTTGTTTCTGTAACCTAAAGAGAAGAAAATAATCATGCTAATAATATACATAAGATACATATAATATACATATGCTCTACAGATAGCAAGCTCATTCAATTTAAATGCAAGACTGTAAAATGATTAGTATTTGTAAAATGAATAATATTTATTTGTATTAATGAATAGACTGATGTCATGTGTTTCTACAGGCATACATATAGTGAGACCATTGAACATTAAAAGAGGTCTGGAGAAGTCAGCATGACATTGTAGCACTGCTGCTTCCTACAGTAGTGTGAGGGTCCCGGGTTCAGTCCCGGGATGTCTGCGTGGACTTTTGAGCATAAAGTTTTCGATGGGTACTACAGTTACCTCTAAACAACCTGCCAACAGGTGAACTGGAGATTATAAATGATCTTGACATCTGAACACAAGTGTGAATGAATGAATGCTGCAAGCCACCCCAAATATTTATTTTAATTACATAGACTTTATGTAGAATTGTTCTAAATATTCTAGGTGGATTACAGTAAAGATTAGTAACGCACACGAGAGAAAATAAAGCCTAAAAACCTTTCAAAATGTCAAATTCCAAAGTCAGTTAATTGATTCCTATCCATTTCCCTCCGTCCAAAAGACCTTTGCATTTTCAGTTCAGTGGTACTTTAACTCATATGGCATTGAATTAATATCTGAGTCAAGAGCTTTTACAAATCGCAAAGCGCATAATGGTGCATCCAAAAGAAAATTTCAAGCAAGCACATTCTGAAGTGCAAAAAACCTCATATAAATAGGATAAATAGCATCTTCTCAGTCAATGATATTACCCATCGCCCTTTACTCATCTACTTGTGTGTGAGACGCAATCCCATTTTAAGCAAACTGTCACCGGGCCTCCTTGAATTGATGAAGTCAAGTGAGCTTGAAATGTGAGTTCAACCTCACTTGCAATCTGAAAACTGCTGTGCAGTGCAAAAAAAAAAAAAAAAAATGAAAAGAAAAAAAAAAGTGTATCGCTGATGTCAGGAAGGAAGTGAAGGTGTGCATGAAAATTTAAATATCTATACTCTATATTCTAACTAACAATTTCAGCAGCTCCATTATAGGGTTGAGTCTATAGAGAAGGTGCTGGAAGGTAAGAAGAGAGAGACTACTGAAGTAACGCAATAAAAAGAAGTCTCCCACAAACCCAGTGATGGGTGAGATCCTCTCATCTTCACAGCCAGAGCCTGGAGGAAGCACTGAGCGTAACGGTACAGCCTTAAGTGCGCTCTACATCGCATCTCACTATAAAGTCTACACAGGTACTCACTCCCCATTGCAAGCTTCTTGTCTAAGTATGGGAAGTATGAAAACAAGGATGCAGGTTTACACTGTGCAAAGGGCGTTATTGTGGAGTATTTCTACTTAACACTTAACAAAATCATTTACCAGGGTTTGTTTTTCTTTTAGATTTCCGTTTACAGAATCCGGGTCTCGATCTAAGTCACTAAAGAGCAAAGCGAAGATAAAGATGGCAAGGAAAAAAAAAAAAAAAAAAAAATCCATCCAAGTAAAACCATCCAACAAACCGGCCTCAAAATGAAACCAATCATCTTCTTGGTGGAACGAAAAAGCAAACATTACATGAATATGATGAAAGCATATAAGATGATGAGTATGAGCACAGTCTTGAGATGAGCATAATTAAAGCAACAGTTTTTTAGGATGTTTCTAAAATAACCAAGTGAGATTATCTACACGGTAGGAAGTAGAAGTGCAAATCGCATTAAAGTGAGGAGAGAAAAAAATAGCAGGAGTAGAAGTTCAGGATCGTGTAGCGGCGGCGTCTCTGGCAGGTCCAGAGGGAGAAAGGAACGAGGGTACACGCAGTCCAGTTTCTGCCTGCACTATTCATTGTATTATTTCCTCTGAAATGTCACAGTGACATCCAAGGTCCATGGCTATGTGATGCAAACACAACATGTCATAAAGAATACACTGACTTTCTGACGACGGATTTGTTATCTTTCAACGGGCATGTCAAGAATCCAAAATACTTTGGACAAAGAAGAATCATGGCAATAGCTCACAAAAATGGACTGTTGAATTTGCTGAGGGTTGCTGGTGTAATATATATATATATATAAGGAATAAAACACTTGGAAATGTGAGGTTATATAAACACAAAATAAGCACTGATGGCTCCTGACACCAACCTACGATTGGTATATAGTAACCGTATGTGTTTTATTCCCCTTATACCACAGCAATTTGCCCCACATTTTTTTTTTATTAACAAATTAATTAATGCGATTTATCCATTACGATTAATGTTGAGGAATGAAACACTTAGCTCCTGTTATCACATAAATATTAGCCGCACATAACAAGTTGTTCCTTACCAGCCTCTCTTCTTTTTATCTATTTTATACGTAGTTAATGCCCCGAAGGCTCGGGAGAATCCGTAAATGTTGAATAGACGTCCTTACAGGAAACCTCACCGTATCAACGATAATCCTTTTTTTTTTTCTTTCTTTTTTACCTTTCTTAAATAACAACACTAGGTAAAATCTGTGCATGATTGTTCTTTCGTTTTGTCCGAGGATCGATCACAAAACTCTCCTTCTTTTTTGTCTGTTAAATTAAACGAATAGAAATTCCATGTCGGAAACCTTAAAGGAAAATCATTACGAAGCAAAGACACTCGAGACTAGTTTCAACGCTTGTGAAAACATCCTAATTCCAACATTACACACCTTCTAAACATGTGGAGCAGCTCCACAATTTCGTCCAAAATGAATTAACACCTAACCAATCAGATTCAAGAATTCAGCAGAGCTGTGATATAAGGTGTAATAATAAGCCACGTGTGTAGCGAATAGCTTCAATAACCAGCGATCCAAAGCTGTGGCTCCATAGAAGGATTCAGGAATCAAGAATGTACTGTAAAAAAGATGGGAGATCAATGCATGTATGAGGTACGCAGGCTCAGAGATGGTGCAGAGGAAATGTTGAGCAGAGCAGCTTATATTTGCACAACAATGAGGAAGGCATGGAGACCTGGAGTCTCTTCTTTTTAACTGCGGCACCAAAATCAGACATATTTCTTTTATGGCGTTCACTGAGAAGTTTATAATGTACTGGCATTCTTCCTGCAAGCACATAAGTGACTTTTTTTTTTTTTTTTGGCAGGACGCACGCTTCCTGTATCCGCTCCTCATTTGTCTTGCGATAATGTTTTCCATTGTGCTACTTAGCTACAAGAAAGTAAGTGTAGTCATTCACCAGAAAGTGTACAATGCAAAAAAACATTCTTCTTCTTCTTCTTCTTCTTCTTCAGGATTTATTTATGTTAAATGATACTACATGACTGAATTTCTGCCTAACTGCAGTGGGTTTTTTTCCCCACTGTAATTTCAACAAGAAATATCAGCTAAACAGAAAATATTTATTTTGTACCACTAATTGATTACATTGCTAAAAATCTCATAAAAAAAAAAAAAAAAAAAAAAAAAAACCATCAGCAAAAATCTTGCGCGTAAAGCCGCTTTGATGGAAACGTACCTGACATGACATTTTTCCACCAAATGATTCCTTTCCTCTAACAATAAATAACAATGAATATGTGGTAAAATAATTGACACCCCTGGAAGGTACTTAAAAAGTGAATACATACTAAATACAGTTGCGTACATACTAAATAACTGTCCAGTGAAAATGGATTACGTTATGAATTCTGTCAAGTACCACGATAATTTACACTACTACCTGATTGCATCTGCCAGGAGGTTAAGACGTCATACATGGATCTCTAAGCAAGATGATGACCCAAATATCCATCAAAATAGACAGAAATTTCAACACTACTGAAAAGGTGTGATTTTTGTCGGAAGTTACATTAAGATTCGTAGTGTTGTTCTCTTCAGGGAATTCTTCACCATTGTATTTATATCTTTGTTGGGTTGCTGCTAATTTTGAAAATAGTGTTTCCTCGGGAATGAAAACTTTACGCCTGCATCATTTCTTCATATACTCTACTAAGCGAAAAGTATTGCTCAAGTCTGAACGTGGTGTCTAGTCTTTATATTAATTTTTTCCATGGTGATGAAGGGATTTTCAAATAATGAAATATATTAAAAAAAAAAAAAAAAAAAGAAATGTTTTTCAAGAGCCCTCAATATTGAGTTGCTCTGCTAATAAAACCACATCAGTGCCGTTTCAGCGCAGCATTGCGACGGAGTGATCACAGCCCAATCACTCTTGACAAAAGCTTGATTTAAAGCTCCTCTATGTCAAGGCTCTGACATATGGGAAGACAAAAAGGCTGCCTGAAGGCAAATCCATCTCCTTCCCTGACACTTAAAAATGATTCTTCATACCATAGAAAGCTCTTTTAATATTGTCCCTGAAGGCAAATAAAAGTAACCAGTCTTCCTTCTGAAACTCGATATGAACGATATTTTAGTAATTCAGAAACAGACACGTTTTGACATAAAATCTTGACTCATAAGTATACGTAGAAAATGGACACAAGAGCCGGCGAAATGTGATGCGATTGTGATTCTAGGCAAACTCCAGAAGAATGAATGAGAAAACAGAAAAGTTTCATGGATCCTGGTAATAAGTTACACAAGCAGAAAATCTTCATTATAGTGTTTTATTTAATTTTCGTTCAATGAGTTGAAATAACTTTCATAAGCAGGGAATCGTTCAGTAAGCGGAGCACTGGCATTTAAATTCCTTTTATTGATGTGCCCATGCAATTAATTAAAAATCCAAGGCGCTTCTACAGGGATCAGTAGATTAATTTTTAACAGAGACAGATGTCCAACTTAAATTGAAAATTGGCTGAATGCAAATATAAAGATGGCTTTTCTATGCATAGCAATGAGCAAATCTGCAACAAGGGCAAAGTGGAATGGAGCTCAGAACATTTAGAAGCTGGACTTAATTTAAAGAAGAAGAGAAAGAAATTATACCAGTCAGGTTTGCTTAGGTAAATCACTCCGCTTAGCTTAAATCCCTGTTAGGTTAAAACCCCTTTGCATACACACAGCTATCAGTAAAGTACAGTATATGCTCTGAGATCCTCCGAGAGCTTCACGTCAGGCAGAATTCACAGATGCGCTCATACGTTGCTGCCTGTAGATTATTTGTGTAGCACGATTAACAACATGATACAGCTTTACAGACATCCGGATGCAGATTTAGTCCTCTAAAAAGCAGGTAAGAAGCGACAGGGGCAAGGTGAAAGAACATCGACAGGAACCACACTCAGACGTGATCTCAACGATCACTGCGCAATTACCAAATACTTTGAGTTCTTTTCTCAGATTAGATTTACTTTCGATTGAAAATTAAATTTCTGTTATATTTTCAGTGTCAGATTAAACTAAGCACAAGCAGTACTCATTTCACAGTAACCCTTTTATCCATCTTTACCACGGGTGCCAATAATTACCAGAGCTAACAGTTAATAAGTGTGTGTTTGAGAATGAGCATACAACCTGACTTGTCAGTGCAAAAGTAGCTCAAATCTGCAGGGAAAAAAGAAAATCTGAGCTTTACTGCTCCAGAACTGTTCAGGACTTTAGATGAGGATCTAACTTACCATCTGCTGAAGTCATAGGTATTTTATGCTTAGCATAAAGATTTTTATTTGATGTAACCATCATCCCAGACTGCATGCTCCGGTACTCACTGCTAGTGTGCATCCTTATGTCACACAGCTGTGTAGATAGGCTTTGACTGTAATTGGCTGTTGATTGTTTAGATGTAGCTAAACTTATACTTCTGCCTGAATAGTATAGTAACAGTAATAATAGTGCAGCTTTAGCCACTGGTTAGATTCACAAAAGAGAAGAAATGGCATCCTAAATATTACAAAAAAAACCCAAAATGAAACAAAACAAAAAAAAAAAACCTACTGAAATTGTATTGAGGCGTGGCCATAACTACAAGCTCTCAGCAAGTGGTTCCAGCTTTTAGGTTTTTATTTGTGTTATTTCTCTTTCAAGAAACATTTTTTCTGAGATTTAGACAGGCAAATGCTTTTTTATTTACATTTATTATTGAAAGAAAAAAAAAAGGCAGATGATTTAAAGGCTGTTTCCTAACAAAAAGTTTTGTTTTTTATTATTAATTAAAATTTAATTATTTATGTAATACTAATAATAATAATAATAATAATTGCTAATTAATGTTTCCTATCAGCATTTTTACTGGCACAGGATTCCTGATTAGCTAGCAAAAAAAAAGAATAATAATAATTTGTAATTTCTTGCTGCCATTTGAATTCTGGCTGTCTTTTCTTTCTTCCCTTTTTTTTTCTTTTTTTTTAGTTGCTATATCCTCAGTCTTAAATCAGGGGTTCTCAATGGTTCTCTTTTAACCATTAAATAAATTCCCTTGACTCAAATTTCTGTCATATTTATATCATTTTAATGACGTTTTTCATTCTTGAACTTTCCACCAACAGATCCCATGAGGCCCAAGTTTACAGTATTTTAATAGTTTTTGAGTTATTGAGGCTTTTTAAAAAAAAAAAAAAAAAAAAAAAAAAAAAAAAAAAACTCTATTCAAGTGACTAGTAAAACGAAGAACTCACTATTAAATATAATAACTTACAATGGTGGGCTGTGATTTCCATCATTGCAACAAAATAAAAGATTACATCATAAATGGCATCTTAAATGATATAGACTGGGTTTTCTAAAGTATGTCACATTTATGTGCTTTAAACTAAAAATATGAAAAGGTTTCTGAGGGTTTCATTAAAAAATCCCTTAATTTAAATGAGATGTGCTAGAAACATTCATTTCTCATGACAGCACTAATGACATACTTAATTTACTGATGGTAAATTAGCAGAAACTGAACCTCAAATGAGTAAAGGTAGTGACAAAAGGTGTTATATCCAATAATGATGATATTTGTGTGTGTGTGTGTGTGTGTGTGTGTGTGTGGGAAAGTGCATGAACATCAAAATTCAGACAAAGTATTTAACATTGTTATGTATCGACATCCTAGTGTTGAATTAACACCCAGAATGAATTAAGGTCAGCTAGACAGTAATTAATGCTGCAGGCGTTCACTCAACATTGGAGATTTATTCTGTGTAACATTCTCTATAGGAAAGCTAATTATCAGTTGTAAATGGTGTTGAGTTTTACACAAATGGCTAATGAACAATGCTGTGCTGCCTAAATTGTCTTAACCCGTAAATTGGGATGAGAACAAATACGCCTAATTCTGTGCATGTGCCCTCAGTAATTATGCTATTCAGAAATTTTCATAAAAGCATTTGTTAGAAGAAATAGTTCCTGGGTGTGCCTTAATATATGCTAATAACATGAATCAGTCTTACAGTCTGCAAGAGTGCATTAATATGGAAAGCATATTAAAAGGAGTATTGAAGCATTCTTGCCCTGGCTGGGATAAAGCCTGAATAAGGTCTTTGTGCACACTGCTGGTAGGAACTGCTCAGCAAAGCTTTCTATAGCTTAGCAAAGAGCTAGTGAAAATTTGCATTTCAGATGCTGGGCTCATAATACATAATGAACAAACTCAGACTGGTCGTGAAAGTCGGTTATGGATGTGGTCCTCCAGCGTGAGGATGGCTGGTGCCATTGTAAAATCTGGCGCGCACTTTATTTATGCTATGCAGTCATGAGCTGACTATTATGCAGAAAGTTTAAGGTCCTGCCTAATTTCGTAGTGCTAGATATAATCGGTCGTGGGGGGGAAGCAAATCAGTTCTGAGATTTGGATCTCTGAAGCTCAAAGTACACTTTTTTGTGAACAGTGTAGTACTCCAAATGCTATAAACAGATGATACCAGTCAGTATCTTATCCATCACTATGAAACTGGTCCATATTCAAGGCTAGTCAAACATACATACAGCACATTTAATTAATTAACGGATATTTGGTTAATATTTACTGGACAGAGATGTCAGATTGAAGAAAAGGTGTATGGGCTTCCCAAGTGGTACAACATAAAAGTGTTAGCCAACTATGGGTGGGAAAATTGGCTGTGCTCTCTGGCCAGGAGGGATGGCATTACTCTCTACCCTGTCAATCAGTGCTAAACTAGCCAATCCAGGGCGTTTGTAAGCTCATGTGTAACGAAAAGGGCTGTAAGCGTTTTGCTCAGAGTATTCAGATGCTCTACGACACATGTTCACAAGCCTTTCAGCTTCCCAGTTGGGTAAAATTCCAATTCTAATAAATTCCAATAAAAAAAAAAAAAAAAAAAAAAAGAAGGAGCATGCGAGCACTTGTGAATGAGCATACATACTGCAAATCACATGTTTATCTTACATCAACCAGTCAGCAGCATACATCTTGTTGAGGATGGATTCCTCATGGTCTCTGGCTTCAAAAGATTGTATCTTATTATTGTTAGTAGTATTTTTCCCATTTATCCACACAAAGGTAAAAAAAAATAAAAATAAATAAGAAAGACAACAGCAAAAAAAAGTTAAAGTACGTCAATTTTAAAACCTGCCATTCTACGTATTACAAACCTTTACCCTTAACTACATCTCAAAGCAAGGTATAAGGCAAAACCAGACTTGTTTTTAGTACTGTATAATCCCACAAAAACATCAGAAAATACACTAAACACTGCAGCAATAAAAATATTATCTTTATTATTAAGCTCTGAGTTTAATATAAAGGAAGTGGGGAGGCAAATTTGTAGTAAGAATGGCACAGTGATTTGAAGCCACTGAACCCTAGTCAATAGTCATATCCATATTAGCATCACATGTACACATATATTTATGCATATTGGAATAGACTTTGAGTACCTCGGCAGCTGCTAGAAGTCCAATTCTATCATATTTGCCACATTGTGTGTGTGTATGTGTGTGTGTGTGCTATAAAGAAGCTTGTCGCTGGAAGGAAGTGTGTATCAGAATGAGATTATATTCTGCTCCATAGAATGTGGAACCTTATTGAAATCAGCAGGAATCCTCAGCGAGCAGGAAGCAGTGGTTAATATGTTCAGCTTCAGCTTAGCCCTTTAAATGAAATAATAATGTGCTCTATCCAAGGGACCCCATCTGCTAGTATTAAGCAGAACATTTCTTTTGATTTTCTAGCGTTCCTCCATCGCTGGGATGAATTCAGAGAGTTCTTAGTTGGGCCGAATCCAAGAAAAAAAAAAAGAAAAGGATCATCATGGAATTGGGGTTTTTCAAAGATCTTTGAAACTCCTTCTAATTTTAACAAGGGAGTTTTGAATGATGACCCAAAAAGAGCTAAACAAGCTACCAAAAGCAGACATCTGTCTTGTTTCTCTAGCATGTTTCCACACTGACATGGACTTACACCAGCTGCCAGTTTATTTATTACTAGAATGGTTTGGATTGTTTCTTTCAAATGAGCAAAATAACACATCATGTCTGTTTTGCATGTTTTCCTTATTGAATATGCAGTGTGGGGTGTGTAGCTTTATACCTAAGGGTGCAAAATGCAGTGTGGCATTCATGCAAGTGCATTAATTTTGCACCTGTAGTGTGATTTACCACAGCCAAAACACCAATTCAGGAATGGTAATAGTGTGCATGAATTAATACAATACAACTAAAGGGAAGGTATTACATTTGAGCAATTTCCAGCAGGGGCGGCACGGTGGTGCGGTGGTTAGCACTGTCGCCTCACAGCAAGAAGGTCCTGCGTTCGATCCCCGGGTCACCCAGGGAGCCTTTCTGTGTGGAGTTTCCATGTTCTCTCCGTGCATGCGTGGGTTTTCTCTGGGTGCTCCAGTTTCCTCCCACAGTCCAAAAACATGCAGATTAGGTCAACTAGCTACTCTAAATTGCCCATCGGTGTGAATGCGAGCGTGTGTTGCTGTTTGTCTGTGTTGGCCCTGTGGTGGACTCCCGACCTGCCCAGGGTGTACCCCGCCTCTCACCCCAAGATGCTGGGATTGGCTCCAGCTTCCCAACGACCCAGACGGATAAAGCGCTATAGATAATGGATGGATGGAATTTCCAGCAGGTTAGCTCTTAGTTCTTAATTATTGTTCTCAAAAAATTATTTAGTAAAATAATAAAATGTTTGGTAAAATGCTGAAATTATTATTCTTGTACAGTCAATTTTATATTAAATATTTCCCCATATATTCACACCTGACACTGAAGACTCCTTCCATAAATGTTAAATAAACATCTCAGAAAGCAACTTTACCATATCAGTGAGTATACTGTATGTTTTTTGTCTTTATTTACCTGCACATTTTTTAATCCATTTACTATTAGCCTTGGATTGTATGGAGAGACCACATTAATATAAACCTTTGATCTGCTATGAGAACTCAACAGAGCTGTAATTTATGTACAGTATATACGGTACGTATATGTGCTGTTGCCAGTTCCTCAGATATACTGACCTAGCAAACAGGGTATGAATCTTTGTTACCTAAAGAAATGATTAGGGATGGCATCTGGATAGTAAAATGCCTCTGACTACTCTTTTTAACGCAAGTTCTAAAACGCAATGCACTTTGCTGTCTCTTAAATTAAAATTAATAGCCATGATTGATGTCAACTGGCCCTTTCTTGGTATTTCCTGATTCAGTATCTCAGCACACGGTTGAGGTTAAAAATCCATTTATTACCAATGGTGCAGAAAATACTCCTCATCTGTCTCTTGCTCATTAGAGAATAACACCTTCGTTATATTGGAACGGGTGACAAATGGGCAAGGCGCTCAGAGAAATATTGAAATTGAAAGATAATTCCTCATGCTGATGCATAATTGTACCTGCAATTTCCCATTTATTTATTTGATATATGGCCACTTATTTCCAAAATAAGTGCAGCCTCTCCTCTTTATGCGAAGGCCACCCCTGATGTTGCATCATGGCCTGCAACAAGGACTGAGTCGCCATTTCTTTTAGCTTTGTACTGACATCCATCTTCATTCCTTTGTTTAATTAAGGTTGCTGATGCTTAGAATAATTTCCATCAATCACTTGACGAGACCAAAAAGAAAGTCAAAGTAGCTGAAAAAAAGGCTTCTGTCTATTCGTCTCAATCAGCACACTGCAAAAGTACTTAGGTCCAAACAGTGTAGTCATAACGACTCTGAGTCCTGCTTTCTATTACAGTAAAAATGAATTATCTATGGATTGAGAGAAGAATTCCTGTAGATCTGTTTAACAGCTTTGTGCAATGCGATTACGTTATATTTTGCAATTAAGCCGGTTTTATAACAACAACACAACACATTTATCCAGACCCAGGCAGTCTTTACCATGAATAACTGCCGGCCACGCCACAGTTCCTGGATCTCCTACCAATCATGCTACTATGGCATGAACTTGACAGATCAGTGACAAAAACATGTTGGAGTCACAACTGGACTGATAAACACACCAGCTGCAGCATGTATTTAAAGCCAAAGAGGACTATCTTGAAATAATTTAGGCAAAAATAAACAAATGAATAGATTGATTGATCAATCAATCAATATTTCGTTATCAGTACATCACTCTCGCATCACTTGGAGTCACATTTTGTGTTCTTGTTAATACCCATTTTAACTACGATATCAATTAACTACCCGTTAATTTAACCACAAATTAATCAATCAATCAATCGATTAATTAGTTTATAAATAAATAAATAAAATCATCCCACTTAGAAATGAAGAACGCAGCACAAAGAGATAATATTTGTTTAGCTAGTGGTCTAACAGCTACTTAACAATTACTTATGGTTGTAAACATTACATTGCTACAATGCTGTACATCAGACATAATGGCTATAAAACACACAGAACAACATGACACTGCTAACCAGAAATAAATCAAACTGTCTATTAAGCTACATACATGCACCGTGCTAGTACTTACTTTTACTCTCCTTCAGCTTTTAACATCAACCTGATAAATGTAAATGTAATAAATAATAATGTTCCAGATTTTACAGACGCTCATTCTTATAAATATCTTTCTAAAAAAGCATTGTTGATACTGTGATACCAGGACCACGATATTTTTAGACTAGTGCTGTGTCTAAATTTGAGTACTTGCATACTGACACTTGCTATATTGAGTGCATAGGTGTGTTTAAACTGAGAAGTATCAAGATGCAGCGCAGTAAGGGTACCTGGATAGTGTATGCTATCAGAATGCTCGAAATGTTGAGCGCGCAACGCTGCACGCCTCCCACCCTCAATGGTCGCCATCTTGGCTACGTAACAGAATGGGAGGGACCGCCGACATATTTTGTTGGAGAAGGACATGTCGTTGACACCAATGGCGACATCATTTCAAGTCGTGCGAAATATCTATGCATACGATCCAGGAAAATTGAACGCGTTCATTTTTAAAGAGGTGAGCAAAAACGCCAGCAGATATTTTATGACTGGTGATGTGACAATTCTGTTGCTGGTAAGTGTACAACTTGTGACAACACTAAATTCACACACTACATGAGTAAGTGCGTAGTATGCACAGTGTACAAAATGGAAGTGTACTAACGGACGTACGTGAATTGACCATACCATAGGCAATGTCAAACCATAATACCCATTTTCAGTTTTTCAGCTTTGTTTGTTCTTATAGCTGTTTTTTTTTACCCTAGGAAAGAATGTTTAGCAACCCCTTTTTATTTTCCCTTTGACTGACCACTCCTTATGTGTTACAACATACATGAACACATGATTTGCATAGTTATTAGATTCAATATCAAATATTAACTGCCTCCTCTAGAACAACAAGCTGTTTGGAAGGCCTTCTCAGCAAACCAGATGGAATTTTGTGTTGTGGATAAATGAGACCACAAACAAACTTGTTATTCATGCACACCATCTGGATTTTTGGTGAAAATTGCAACCTCCAAATAATGGAAAGCAAATGATAGAATATGATGGTAATCATTGAACCTGCATTGGGCTTTTTGTGGCTGGTGGTGTTATGATTTTTGCTCACAACTAAGATATAGACAAATCCTAGTTGCTTCTACCAGGCAGTTCGGGTTTGGCAGTAGATCGTGGATATCTCTAAACAAGACCATGACTCAAACAAAGCAGTGCCATGTCATTCTCCAAATTTGGTCTGAAACGTACACGGCGGTCCACGTGCATAAAGACTATAGTAAAGACTCAAAGCATTCTCCATTGCATGGAGGGTCCAACGTCATGCTTGTTAGACATTCCAGATGCTCTTATTCTCACCAGATGTGCCTCACCATTTTGAAACCAGTACCTTTGCTCTTGGGTTTGGAAAAGATGGTTGAAATGGAGCACCATGTTCCTGTGTGTTTGAATTAAACTCTTCTTACATATATATTTTTTGTACATTAATTTTCATGATATTCTATATAAGTAAATATGCATGCCTCAACATAATACTATTTCTTAGATTCATATCTATTGTGCAGCTGATTAAAAAATGATGCACATAAAAGCCTCCTATCCTCCACTTGCCCTCCAAAAGAGGCAGCTGCATTCTCCAAACAATAGAGATGGCCTAGCTTAACTGTAGCTCGAGTCTAAATATAGCCACTGAAGACTGAGGTGAAGTCCCCAGGTCTGTGTGCATCTAGGCCGCAGGGTTACCTTGATGGCAGTCGAGGCGATCTGGAGGTGGTGCAGTTTGCGCAGTGTGCTCTCTCTGTCTATAAAGTAGGAGGCGGCCAGCTGGTGGAGTGCCTCCAGAGTCACAGCTGTACTGTTGGAGTCAGTCGGGTCGGCAGTGCGGCTCAGTCTCCTCTTGTCTACAAAAATAGTTAAAGCCTCTTCACCTGCAACAGGACAGAGATCAGTGAGGAGGGCAAAGGAAGGGGGGAAAGGGCAGGGCAGCAGAGTGATTTATTATATTAAAGGATAAAAATGTAATTTGCTGCATTTTTCTGGTAGATAGGGTTATATCCCATATATCCCATATATATATATATATATATATATATTTTTTTTTTTTTTTTTTTTTTGCTTGGGCATTTTTTCTTAATTCCTTTTTTCACGGTTATAAAATGAATGTCCGAATGTCCATAAAATGAAAATCCACCAGCATTGGGGTTTTCATTAACTCCAAAATTGCACCTTTTTCAACAAGTGCAGTGTCAAGACGATATGTTCCCGACCCATTCATTACAAGTATGTAGTCTTTCTACACTTAAATTTTAAAAATATGGGCTTTATGTTTCTTTACAGGACTAAAAAAAAACATACTGGGGTCACCATTAACATGAAATTACCTACAATTACTATTAGCATCACGATCACAGAGAGCATGACCTTATCTCGTCTAGAGGGCATTTCCTTTCTTTTTTCATTTATACAATCAATGAATTTCAGTGTACAGAGCAGTGAGTTGGTAATTTATGTGTCAAAGAATAGTTTCTTTTCTGTGCCATCTACTGAAATGGTAATGCTATGCTAATTAGAGAAATATGGTAATTCCCAGGAAGAAAATAAAAAAAAAATATATATATATATAAATAAATCAAAAATCTGAACGCTTTGAAGAAACCCATTAATGCATCTGAAATCAGATTTAGTTAAGCCTGATTCAGCCCAAATATAAAATGATGGGGAGGATGGTTTTATTTATATATTTTATGTAAATAGTAAAAGTAATTTCCAAGTAGCTTATTTACATGGTTTTTCCAAAAAAAAACAAAAACAAAAAAAAACCTACTAACCAATATGGTCTTGTCCTTGCAAATAATGGTCACAAATGTCCAGATTGTGCGTTGCTGTTCCCATGCACTCATTTTGGTTTCGTTTTCCTGCCTTCATCCCGTCCTGTCATGGGTTTGTTACTTCAATGTGTAAACCTGTCCCTTTTTACTCATTGGTTATAATCCTTGATATTCTGTCCCTCTCTCTCTCTCTCTCTCTCTCTCTCTCTCTCTCTCTCCTTACACATGCTACTCCTGAGATACGAGTGATCCTGACTCCTTCTGCTTTCTGGACCTGCCTGTTCCATCCTAATGACCTACTTCTTCTTGGAGCTTTCATCACCTGAAAATCACTCACTGCTGCTGAGGATGACCTGACACAGACTAAAGATCATCATTAGATTACTGTGGATGATACCAAACAGATACTCTGTAGATGTTCTTCCTTGGATAGCCCCAAGTCTGTAATTGCTAAGAAAAGTTTACAATCAAATCTCCATCATTGAATAGTTAATAACTTCAGATAAAGCTATAATGATGCTCAAGTTCCTGTTAACATGACTAGAACATTTTGACTCTACATTATACACTTATAGACGAGAAATTATTTATAATTGCTGACGTCACCCAGAAGAGAATGGGTTCCACTTTGGTTCCTCTCAACGTTCCTTCATCATGTCTTCTCAGAGAGTTTTTCTTTGCCACCCGTCACTTCTGGCTTGCTCATTAGGAATAAATGTATAAATGTCTAATTTCATCTGGATTTCTGGAAAGCTTCTTTGTGACTATGCCCATTGTTAACATGCTATATAAATAAAACTGAAGAGAAATTGATTTGTAAATGTCATATGAATGTATCTTCACGAAAGCTTGTAAAGCTCTCTGCATCATGAAGTCTTGGCTTCCTGTTTCAACATTCATTCTGTTTTTTGACTCTTGGCTTACTGATTATGGATCATCCTTGTTTGATGTTTCCTGCCTTTGATTTAACCTTTGGTACAGATTCTGATTTGGTTTTTGGATTTCCCCAAGACGGCACAGTGGTGCAGTGGTTAGCCCTGCTCCATCACAGCAAGACGTTTCTGGCTTTGAACCTGTCGGCTGGCTGGGGCCTTCTCGCCCTGCACGTGTGGATTTCCTCTGGGCGATCTGGTTTCCTCCCACAGCCAAAAGACACGCAGATTAGGTCAGCTGGCTACTTTAACGGTGCTATGCACAGTTGCCTTGTTCCATGTCTGAGTACGATTGTGCCCCCTCCCCACTCCCTCACTGGCCTGTGCTTATGTTACTCCGGGCCGGAGTGTTACGTCATCACGATGCCACTTTTCGTGTTGCGGAAAAGCATCCTTATGTATAGCATTATGGACACTGTTTTAACATTGCGGCTTATTTGGAGTCGTTTTGGCTGCAGCCCTCTCACATGACGTACAAATTATTCAATTATGCAACGCAGCAGTTTTCAGCAAATTGTGCTGCAAGCATAAGAACATTTTTACAGAGGCAGCTGACGTTCGATGAGGAATCTGTTACTTAACTCATCAACTACAATTCACATTTATCAGTAACATGAGAAGCAGACCTGTCATTAACTCAAATATTATCAAATGAATTGAATTGCGCATCATCATCAGTGCGTGAGTTCTACACTTTGGCATGGTTAGCGATCACACTTATACAAACCGTTTCCAAGTCAAACGTGCCCATGCCCAAGCAGGCCAGCTGAACTGTGCCCAAGAGTGGCACACAGCGATCATGCGAGTCAATCTAACCGGACTTTGGTGGTCAATACATGCTCAGGCATACGGATTCCCTAGTGTGTGTATGCCCTACATTGCCCATAGGTGTGAAAGTAAGCATGCATGTGGAGATTATAATGTAAGCCTCCCGGTGTGGCCAGCAAAGCGTTTTCAAAACATAGCCTCAATAAACCGATGTCCAAAAAAATCTTCTATGACTAAATAGCTGTAATTTGTGTGAATGTTTTAATGGCAGTAGGTTCATCCATCTGAACTTTTTTTCAATAGGCATTGCATAACACATGGATATTCTTTATTGGCTTCATATATACAGTATATTACTTGTTATATAAGGATAATATTTTAGTTCTATTTCTATACCTCCCAATGTAGCTGAGAGCAGGAAGTGTGTTCCGTATTTCTTGATGATGTTCTCGGTGATGGCGCCGAGGCTGGGACGGCGGCCCAGCTGCCTGATGGTTTGCATGAACTCTGGGTCGAGGGGCAAAGCAATGCCATTGTCTTCTCTTTCCAGAGCCAAGCTGTTCACCTTCCAGCGTCCGAACTCTCTGAAATGTCAAACACACACACACACACTTTTAGAAAACAAGTTCCGCAGAGTGTGTAGTGGTAAAGCAGTGAAAGACATTTAAATCATACTGATTGACTTTTGTGTAGCTTCAGATGTTGTGAAGAGGCTTGGGTCTTTTTGAAAATTGATCTCTCACTGCAGCAGGAAAAAAAAAAAAAAAAAAATCACAAAATAAGTGCCAAAATAAATCGTCACACAGCTTGCGTGAGAGTGAGACTCATTCAGCTAAGGCCTGCTGGGGAGAAAATGTGATGACTGCATGACCCCAGTAGCTGCTATTTGAATCTCTCTTGTGTATTTTTTTTTTCCTTTCCAATAAAAGTGCCATTATGTTTGAACTCTATTTCTAGGCATTACTCCAACCTCCAACTGCTCCAACCCCCATTGTCCCGCCCCCTACAGTTTTACATAATGGTGCAATCTGGGGTTATTTTGTCTGACTTTTTTGTTACTGCTGATAAACATTAGCTAGACTTTGTGGCGTGTGGCGAGAAAATCAAAGCCATTTATAAGACGACGGAGTCCGATGCTATCACAAATAAGACAGGTGCAGAACTGATAAGATGGGTGGAGTTGTAGGGCGGAGACCGAACAGGAATAGGAAAAAAGGATTGCATTGTCAGTCAGCAGAAGGAAACTGGCGAACATCTGCATAATGAGAAGGGATAATTATTCGTGTGGTAAATGCAACGAGACAGCTAGGAGAGAGGGAGAGGAAGGAGAGAGATGATCGACATTGTGTCAGAGCATACGGAGCTGACGGACAGTTCTAGACTGAGCCGGAGGCTAATCCAGCACTGTGCTGGTGGTGCAGGTGCACAGCAGGAGAAGGATTACTGAAGAACTACCTGCTATGCTTCCCCACGAAAAGCTGTGACTGCATGGAGTCAACAGAAAGAACACACTCTGGTGAAAACAAGGAAGCCACAGTGAAACTGTCACTCACCCAAAGCCTCTGAGACCACCTCCATTACATTCTGAGAACATAAAGGAGCACTGAAAAATGAGCTGCGTGTAAAATCATGACATGGTTTAGCACTTGTTTACCAACTGGTACAAAACAATCTACTACAAAAATCTCCTAAAGTCCCCACGTACACTTTATTTAATTTCACAGTAAAATGAAAATCGTAATATGGAATTATGCGAAGAAAAAAAAAATATGTACGAATGGGAGAAATCCAGCCAAGGTTATCCAAATAATAAATTATTAGGAATACTCCGTCTTTCATTCTGAATTAAAGTAAAGCCATGGCTGACAAGCCTTACCTTAAACTTCCTAACTATTCATACAAATTGAGTCATGATTTTTTTTTACAAGCTTGCAAATGAGACCGTTTTCAGGTGGCAGAAAGGCTTTTGATATCATGTGAAATGTAGCATTAGCCATGTTTTCATTGAAGTGCTTAATGTGCAATCTGAAATTGCGAAATTAAAAAGGAGCAATGGAAACGTGGATTTTGGAAAATAAACCTCTAATATTTAAAAAAAAAAAAAAAAAAACACTCGCATGAGGTGTTTTTTCAGATGATTCAATAAAGCGATATTTTGCAAAACTTATCATGATATGAAGAACAAATGGAAATGCTACATTTCTAAAAAAAATAAATAAATAAAATAGTGCTCTGTACGAGCCATCACAAGGGGAGAAACGAGAAGAGAGAACCCAACGTTGTTGAAAATGTTTACATATCACTTCTGTTTCGCACAAAACTGCAATGGCAACCTGGCTATTGTCGCCAGTGTTGCTGATTGACAATATCGCCGTTGTTTGAAGAAGCAGATAACATCCATTGAGATAACTTTGAATCTGAAACTGTCAGAAATTGGCTCAAACTTTTTATCAGTTGATATAGTACTTTTTTGATATGTATGCTTTTCTATAGCACTTGCTAGCTTTTTTCCTCATCTAGTAAAGAATGAAAGAAAACAAAGAAAACTTAACTTTCACAAAACATTTTAACACATACACTATATTGCCTAAAGTATTCGCTCACCTGCCTTTACACGCATATGAACTTAAGTGACATCCCATTCTTAACCCATAGGGTTTAATATGACGTCGGCCCACCCTT
>JAQQZR010000036.1:4205399-4217563 GCA_030068235.1 Notoglanidium macrostoma | reverse complement strand
GAACATGCAAACTCCACACAGAAAGGCACCCTGGGTGACCCGGGGATCGAACCCAGGACCTTCTTGCTGTGAGATGACCACCACACCATTCTCTTAATCATGTTATTAAACATATTTGTCCTCCTGGCGACTACAAATTGAAAACTAACAGCCCAGATACGAAATCTGCTCGTCAGGGTGCTAGGGCTAATGATTTGTCTGACCCTGACATACCACATCAATTTGAATATCAATATTGTATGAGAGGGCGCTGAAGGCTGAAGGTCTGATTGTTGACAAGGTTTAATTTTCTAGAACAGCAGCTCAGACAGTAGCGTCAACTGTAATTTAGAGCAAAGGGCTTGTTCTAACAGTTCATCCTTTCTACTGTAACAACTAATTCCCAGTATGATGGATGCACTACATAATCGAAGGATAATAACAAATGGATTTTGTTGAGAAATGTGTTATTTAACAAACAAAAATGTATAACCATTAACATGGTGAAGCGTTCTCTAAGGAGATGTCTGACACTTATGGAAGGAGTCTCTATTGTCAGCACTCTGTAAGAGTTTAAAGTGCTTAGCACTTTCCAATTTCCTGTTTACATGACACGGTCAGATGAACACACTAAGAGGTAGAAAAGCACTCTCTGAGTAACTGTCCTCTTCTGCATACGCGAGCTGACAGATGTCCCTGATTGGCTAGTGGCGCTGTGATTGACAGCAGGACAGAGAACGTCATCCCGGACAGCATGCACTGTAAAAAATTCTTTGTTGTTTTAACTTTGTGGCTACCTTAAAATACTGAGCTCATTGAAATTCATATAATATGTTAGCTTGATTGCCTCATTGTGCGAATTTACTATATGGGATTCATAGACCTCAAAATCCTAAGGCAGCCAGGTAACTCAGGTACAACAAATCTTTTTTTTTTTTTTTTCCAGTGTAAACAATTCTGTCTAGACTCCTAGCCACGGAATGCCGTGGCATCATCCTTTTTTAATATGGACTTCGAGAGCGAGACGGAGAAAGGTAGGTCGATGAGAGAACAACTGTTTATAGCGGTAACATGAACTAACTGGTTTTGCGGACGTTTCCCAACATTAAATGTAACTATAAACGGCTAACAAGCATGTGTCTTTCATTAATAATTGAAAAGAAAAAAATTTATTACTGGCAACCTGCTGTGGTAAAAGTGAATTAAAGCACTTTGTGATATGCTCTAACTGGGAAATAATAATAAACAGTGGGATGGTAAGAGCAATTGCTCTTCACATCAGGATGCATCATATCACCTTGTTATTGCCTATTTTCCTACATCAGTGTTTTTATTCCTTGCATAATGAGCCAGTTGCCAGAGTGGAGGTGATGAGCAATGCATACTGAACTTTGTGCTTTAATTAAGACATAAAGGCTCAACTTCTATTCCTCATGGACTGCTTATAGCCTGACCTTTTCATTGGTTTAAGCAAGCACATTGACCAACTATATTCTAACACATATATGCTTAGAAGCATCGTCCACACTTCATGGTTAATGCCACGATCTATTGTTTTGATCCAGGTTTTGAGTTCATCTCGGCTGTATTGTGTTTAATGAGAAAGCCTTGTGGTTAGTGCAGGAATGCATGCTTGGTTGTATAATATGACAGGGACTAAATATTACCTAATAATAAGTTTCACATTACACACACATACATAAAGTCAGTGTGTTTGCTGTGAGAAAGTCCCTGTCAGGTGTTAATAGCAAAGCTCCGTGCGCCAGTACTTGTCAGCTTAGCCAACGCTTCTTAAAGATACAATGAATATCAGCAGTAATACTCCACAGAAAGCGTCGTCCTGCTAATTCTTTCCTCGGTATAAGCCTGCGTACACACTTCTGCACGTCAACGTCTCTATAATAAGTGTAGATTCGCATGCTGGGAATAAAGCATAAGGAATGTGCGCTCATTTATTCATCACCGTAAAGAAATTCTCAAGGGTACATCCGTTAAAAGACGATCCGTCACGTTTCTTATTTGTATATGTCAAAAAAGAGAAGTGAGAAAGTATGGAATGGAGGAAATTTTCTCCTTACGTGTGACGAGGTTGACGGAAACCAGACTGGCTCTCGGGGCGCGTATGTATTTCAGGCCCAGGAGACGTTGGGGACAAATCTATACTGCTCCATATAGGTCTGTATGTTTTCAGAGCAATGCTCAAAAGGAATACTTGTAATGTTCACGAATGTCAGACATGTTCTAGGTGCTGCAATTCAAGGGTGGTCGGGGTCTTATTTCTGTCCCACTGAGAGCACATTCACAAATGTAATGTAATGTAAAAGTAAAAGAAATTTCATTTGGGATGCTCAACGTCTCATCGTTCCAGTTGCATCATCCAGATTTCTTGATGACCATGAGAAGAAGAATGTGTACTATTAACATGCAAACCTACAGTATTTCCCAAATTATGGCTTGAATGTAAATTATTAATAAAAAAAAAATCAACTACAATGTCCGTTAGAATGGATGCAGCCACTGCCAGATCAGACACGGTGTAAGAAATAGGACTGTGATATGATAAGGATTAACACGTTGAATGGTTAAATGCACATTTCCTTAGACTCACTGTTGAAAATGAATAAATAATAAAGTATGATTTTAAGTTTGAAGGGCTCAATGGTACGCCAATCCTGGAATCACCTTTAACCTTTTAAGAAACACTGAATAACGGATTGGAATAAAGAATATAATGAGTAGATTGATTTGTGCCATCATGCTCACTCATTATACAGCCTTAAAATCCTTCTTGCATATCTGAACAATATGAATAAATATGAATATGAATATCAAACAAGAGCAAGTGTTTCTGCTGCAGGGTGTTACACGACTCGGCACTGATCCCCAACCCACATGTGTAAACCACTCTCTTACAGAAAAGTCATGTGAAAGTCACAACCGCTGCATGGTTTTAGACACTCCTGGACTTTCACATGCAAATATTTAACGAATTATTATCTTTTTCATGAGAGTCATATGATTTGTTTACATTGACATGATTTCATTTCACACGATGTCACAAGTGATTTTCCACATGATTCATTTGTTTTTTTGTTTTTTTTTTAATCATTTATTTTCATGTCTGATTTTCTCACATATGAGTCAAAGGTCATTTTCTCAAATCAATGTTTTTTCCCCCACATGTGATTCTTCACTTAATGCCATGTGTTTAATCCCGTGTGTAGTTTCAGGGAACAATGAAATGCATGTTCACGTTAGTTTGGTTGTTTCTGTTTTGTCATCGCACATTACTCTCATGTGAAAAACGTTTCTGCGAGTTTCCTTAATCCCTAAAACTCTATGCAGATGTTTTCACAGCACACTCTCACTCATTCACTCACTCATTCACTCACTCTCTCATTGCTTCAGAATCCCAGCCCACCAGCAGGGGGAGATCCGGATTAGCACCAATTTTATGCCGCCGAAAAAAAAAGAAGATTCACAAATGTGCCGAGCTGTAGAGGACAACACGTCTGTCTAACCCCAGTGTTGGCATCTCCATCTGTGCCGGGCTGCACGGGCACTGAGCCCTGCCAAACACGCGTGTCACTCAGACTCATTTTCAGCTGCCTTTTGTGCTGCTGTTACTTCATCTAATCCACCATGCTTGAACTCAGCTCAACTTCTGTCAATGCCTCAGCTGTCACGAACCACACGTAATCATCTGGCATTACAATTTTCAGTCACAACGACGAACCCCTGAGGCTGAAATCACCGTCTGCATCGCAGCGTGCGGCTTGCATTCACCCAGATTTTTTTTTAAAACTGTCCAGTGCCATTGTGGGTTTTTCCTAATTCATTAAAAATGATCTGGACAAACGAACCCGGCTGACTCACCTGTAAATTTTGTACCTGGTGGTGAAGCCCTGTTGATAGCGCTCCACAAACTCCGTAAATTCCTGCGACTGATGAAAAGGCCCTTTGTCTGAAAGGAGCCAGCCGAATGGGCCAGCAGCATCCCGCGAGCCTGTGGCCGAGGCTACAACCCAGCAGTGGAGGCTTAGTAAAATACACTCCCATGGACACATGAGACACACCAGTCTAAAAGCAACACACCGGCAGCTCATGCTTCACCCCACGACTCCACATTCTCTCAGGACTTTCCTCACCTCCTGAAAGTGCTAAGAGAGAAAAAGCTAAGCGTTAGGCACGTCAGGTCTGGCTAATACTCTAAACAAACTCCAAACAATAAATATAAAAAAATCCAGATTTATTAACACCTACCAGTACATGTCATGGGCGGGTTATAGAATTTTACTTAGCTTTAACTACATAATAACCAGGGCTGCTGAAATATGATGAAATCAGTATGAGGAGAAATTTTTCTCACTCTCCAATCCACTGACATATTTTTTTAAACTACAGGGGTGGGCAAAGGTTCTTCTTCAAGAGTTGTATTATAATGTTTGTATCATTTATTTGTATTTTTGTCATTTTATTTGTCTTCTTCTTCTTCTTCTTCTTCTTCTTCTTCTTATCATTATTATTGTAACGATCATAACTTGCATGACTTTCTCCATTGAACAACTGTAAACTTTTTGCCCACCCCTGTATTCTATAAAAACCGTTTGAATTGGTATGCAGTAGTTAGGATCATTATATCCCACACACATCAGCATAAAGAAAATAATGCCATTTGAAAACACTTAGCATGAACCAGGCTTCACATGGCTAAATGTAACAAAACAATGTCCACAGGACATCAAATCATTCACACACTCACCATGTCATAAACATTATCCACTGCCATTGTCACAAAGGACAAAACACTACTCCATAAATAACACTTCATGTTAAACATTTTCGCTCAATAGAAGGCCATTGCCTGTTAGGAAACAGCTTACAATTTTAAAATGGTGACCTAGGCATACCATATTTATCCGCCATGACTATGAATTATGAAAAACGTTAAGGTTTTTTCCTCATTATACACTTATTAGCATGAACTAAATGGCTAAATGCGTGTAAATGGCTAAGAAAAACTTTATTGGTTACAACATCTGACTACCATCGAAAATAGAACGTCCCATTGATGTTGCTCGGTTGGTCTTTTTGCGCAACAGCAACGTTTATTTTTAAGGAATTCAGACGGTCCTATACTAAATCTCAAAACAGCACATCTAAGAAGTTTTTGCAATTAGTGAAGTCAGTCAAATCAAGTGATGCTCACTCCTAAAAAAAGAAAAAAACTAAACAAATCATTGTTGCATTCCTATCCTTTGAGAAAAATCACATGAACTTCACATGTGAATAATCACACAATAGACACCAGACGTGCTGGGTTTCCCAGGCGGTACATGTGTTTTTATTTTCACATGTGATTTTTCGCACGATTCATTCGAGTGGGAAAATTTTTCAAAAGCAATTCATTTACTTTCACATGTAATTTGACTTTCATGAGTCAGTTTTCGCAACATAATAAACATAATAACATCATTTTTATTTTTATTTTTACATCTGCATTAATTTACATTAGTAAATCAAAAATGTAATTTTTAAACATTAGGAATGTATAATCACATGTGATTTTACACGATTTATTCATTTTGGCATGATTTTTAACACGATTCATTTATTTTCACATGTGATGTTTACACTTTTAATTTCTTTTCCTATCTGATTTTGTTTTATTTTCATAAATATTTCATATTTATTATCTGATTCATTCGTTTTCATTGGCGATTAATTTATTTGCACATGTGATTTTATTTACAAACGATTCACTTATTTTGACATGTGATTTTTATAGTATTGTTTTATATACATTTGATTTTTACACAAATTTATTTCCACATGTGATTTTTCATACTGTATTTATTTACCTGAGATTTTTATACTAATCATTTATTTGCACAAATAGTTTTACAGTACTTTGTATTCACATATGAATTTTTGTTTCCATTTTTAAATGTAATTTTTACACAACGCTAATTTATTTTGTGGTTTCACGCAATTTATATTTTCACATGTGATTTTTTTTTACAGACGATTCATTATTTTCACGTTATTTTTACACGGTCGATTTATATCCGTGTCCTTTTTAAACGTGATAAAAAAAAAATTCTAATCATTTTTAAATACCATTCATTTATTTTCACATACAATTTGAACACAATTCATTTATTTTCATGCCATTTTTGAAACATATCTATTTTCACATGTGATTTTTTTAGACAATTCATTTATTTTTTTTAACCTGATTCAATTTCCATATGTAATTTTACATATTTAGCTCTTTCATGTCATCTGCTTTTCACGTGATTTATGTAGTATATTAAATATGATGAATTTATTTTCATATGCAAATTTTACACATTTTCTTTTTCACATCATTTGTTTAAAAATGATGAATCTATTTCCACGTCATTTTTACACAATTACTTTATTTCCACAAGTGATTTTTAAACATGATTTATTTATATTAACATTTTTTTTTTATAACATTTTTATTTATTTATGCAGGACATGCGGTTTCATTTTTCAGATGTGTTTTTCTCACATAATTTCTTTCTTTCCAGAGCTTTTTGACGCAATGTCTTTATGTTCCAATGTGATTTTTAAAAAAATATTTATTTATTTATTTATTTTACATACATGCACATCATTTTTGCACGTTTCACTTTCCAACCATATTAACGAACATGTTGACTTTTTGGTATCATGATGTCATATGTGCAATTTCCTGGCATTCCATGGTGAAACGCACCTGCACATGAATGTTAATCATAGCCTATATACCTCACCTGAGGAAAAAAACGTGAAAATGCATGACATGTGAAAGGGTACTGAACGCAACAACTAGGCAAGCCGTTCCCATTACACTTCCACAGAGGCAGATTTCCATAGTAAATGAGTTTCTTTACCTTCATTAAATGCTGGGTTGTTCAGTCACTTCCCAGTCAATTCCCAGTTTTCCAAATCGCAGTGCTAAAAAGAATAATAATAATAATAATAAATAATAAAAATATCTTGGATCAGTTGACATGCATTTTCCGATGACCTTCCGCTCACTTCACCTCAGTGTTTTGGAGAAGTGCAAACGGCGGCGGCGGAAAAACACGGCGCGTGACATCAGTCAGCAGTCAGCAGTCCGCGCGTGCACTCCCGGTCCAATATGCAGCAATATGCAGTCCGACAAATAGCATTTAAAATGCACTTCGCAAACAAACAAACAAACAAACAAAAAAGCTGTCCTTGTGTCCACTGCGCGTGCAGACTTCCCGACTTCTCCTCTCAATCCCCGTGTCTCTCTCCAGGCACAAAGATGTCTCAGATGGATGTGATTAAAGTTTTAAACCCGTACAGCAGAGCAGGAGTTTAGGGCTTTTTGCTTGTCGATGTGATTCGGGATGCTCCGTGCCTGTGTGTACTCCATAGATGTGCACCTCGTGTCTGTGTTAGTGTGTGTCGGATGATGCTCCTGTGCACCGTCGGAACGTGCAATTTATTTCGGAGGCAAGCCTGCGCCACTCCTGATTGGCTGCGCGGAGTGGAAAGGGGCGGGGCTTTGAGGAGGTTCTCAAAGTGAGATCCATGAAGCATTAGGGGGTTTGTAATTTTTAGAATTTTTTTTTTTTTTTTTTTTTTTTTTTTTTTAGTTACATTAGTAAAAGTAACCACACCTAATCATCACTAATCTGTTTTTTGATCATCCCGTTTCAGATTTTGTCCCCATTTGCTCTTATAATATCCTCCACTCATTCTTCCGGGAAGCCTTTCCACTAGATTTTGGACCGTAGGGATTTGTGGGATTTATTCAGCCACTGGAGAAACACCGAGGTCAGACGAGGAGGTCTGGGGCGCAGTTGGCACTTCGGTTCATCGTAAAGGTTTTCAGTGGGGTTGAGGTCACGGCTCTGTGCAGGACACTTGAGCTCTTGCACTTGTCAAGTCATGTTTTCGTGGAGCTCGCATTGTGCACATCGGTTCTGTCATGCTAGAGCCCATTTTGGTTCCAGTGAAGGGAAATTGTAATAGTACAGACATACTATACTACAAGACATTATATACAATTGTGCCTACGGTTTAGGGAAGGCTCACGTATGGGATTGATTGCCAGGTGTCTATAAACTTTTTGCCATATCTATTTACATCCAACAAACACATAGATATATAATAATATGCTCATCTATGAATACAGTACACGGAACATGAATATCTATACTGACATGGTTCCTTCCTAATCATGGTCAAAAAACTGTAGAAAGCTTTTTTAATCGCCTTTCGGGAAAACACAATAATTCAATTTTGAAGAAAACGAAAAAAAGACACATGTTACTGGTTACATGTAGTGCATTATTATTATGATATTATTGTCAAAATTGTATACAGGGCCAATCAGGAACCAATGTTCTCAAGATGTTGAGAAAAATCCCCCCAAAAAGCAAAGCAAAACAAAACATGACACAGTGGCTGTTAAAATACATGTAAGGTTGAACATATGGAGTATATGTTCAGTAAATACTGACTATAAAATGAAGTGTGCTTTTACTCTTACTGGCTCTTGACTTTTTGAACACCCTCTAGTAGTGTTTATTAGTATTGATTCATTTTTATTTCGTATTCATTAAACAGTACTTATAACCGAGTTCTTGTTTGGCTGGTCAACTGAATCAAAGCAGTTTAATCCAAACCTCAGTACCTCAAAAGCGAATAAAGTCAGCTTGGGCCAAACATGTTCTGTTGGTGGAAAGTTCAGGAATAAAAAGCTCTAAGGCTCTAATAAGTGAACCAAAAATGTATCATACACATTTAATAAATCTGTACAATTAATAATATCTATACTGAATATGTGAGCTTCCTTATTTGATTACATTTATTTGTTCATCTCCAGTAACTGGGTTATCCTGGTCAGGGTTGTGGTGGATCTGGACTCTATCCTGGGATGTGATTTGGGAATTCAGCTTGATTTGGAAGCTTGTCCATTACAATGCACCATACATACACGTGCACACCCAGAGGCAATTCAGCATAGCCAATTCACATTCTTTAACCAGACGTAATTGACAGCAATATGCAATTAGCAATGTTAATAATTTCATTAACGCTTCTATTATTTGATAGCTGAAAAAAAGAATAAAAAAAGAACATAATATGTTATTTAAAGCATTAGTTCATATTAGTCATTGTTGGCTTATTGTTAGACATGGATAGGCAAAATAGTAGTTAATACGAGCAATTTAGCATAGCCAATCCACCTAGTTGCTTCATTTATATACATTCATGTATCAAAGGTACACTTTATCTACTTCCAGTTGTGTTTAACGGTGCGAGATGTGCATGAAAGTTTGTTCCTGTTATCACTTATCATAAGCGCTAGAATTAGTTGTTCTTATAATGAACTGAAGTTGAAGAGATACGGCTTACACGGAAACTGCAAAAACCTCTGAACATCTTACAACTTTACCTCTGCCAGTTACAAACCACTGAAACTGGACACTCCTTCCAAAAAAATGCTAAATAAGCAACTCCGATATTCACCATATCGACTAAAGTACGAAGGGTCTGAAGTAGACAACAACCCAACAAGCTTTAAAGAACAGCCTAACATACAAACAACACAGAGGTGAAGAGCATCAGGGCGCACAAGTCACTTCAGCTTGTATTAAAATGCACATTTATAACTGAAAATAGCAAAGTTAACGCTTCATTAACGTTCCATTATCCAACACTATTTAGCGCTTTAACAAGTCTTAACTGTCAGCATGAATATGTCATCAGCAATGCTAATACGTTAATTAACACATATTAACTGATATCAGAATGTCAATAAGAAATCAGGAATTAACCACCAATAAGACGACGCGCTAATTAAAGGATTAGTTCATGTTAAACATTGTGGACTTATTGGTAGACATGAACAGACCTAATATTAGTCAATACATACAAGTCTTGTTATTTAGCTGACATTTAAACATTAATTAATAAAAAAAATAAAAAAAAAACAGACGCTTGATTGTTAATGTTTACTGACAGTTTGTTATTTATATTTGAACGATTACTTTCCAATTCCTCACCTTCACGTCAACAGGAGAGCAGGTTACCATTAAATGATGTCATTACTGTTTTGTGGAAAAGGGCATTGTGTCGTTTTGTCTTGTTAATTTTTTCCCATGCATTGTGTCCTGTAAACAATTCCTTTGTGCGTACAAGAATATTGTCTGTCAGTGGAAGTAATAACAATGAATAAACGCAACTTTTATTACAACTTTTATTCGTGCGTCTTGACACGGTTACGTCATTTAAAACTATTGCGTTTACTTTAAAGGTGTCCCGATACGTGAGAATAACAGACATGAACCAGCTGAAGAGAAACACGTGCTTTCTTCTTTGATGTTTCGTAAAGAACAAAGGGTTGTTTCTTTTTCTTTCGTGTTTTCATGAAGTTGTAACCTAATCTTAATCTGGTTTAATGCTAAAAGAACATATACATGTTAAAAAGAAAAGGCATTATGGGTCTTTTCTATTCTGTAGAACCAAGATAGTCGCTTATTTTTCTGATACCTCAATCTACAGGATGTTGTGTATTTCTCTTTCAAGTATATTGGTGACAGCTGAAACCCAGTACCTCAGATAGAGGGTGTACTATACAAAAGGCACTGCGGACAATTATTTTGGGAGCAAATAAGAGAACATGTGCTCCCGAAAAACTGAAGCAGAAGCATTATTAATTCAGTTAGCAGGAGAAAGTGTTGCAGTGACAGGCTTGTCTCTGAAAGAATATAAATCTATTTCACTCAGTGGTACAGGTGAAGTCATATCACAAGGATGGGATGTAGAGGAACATTTCCAGGTTATAAATAGTTTTAAGAGTCCAACGTCGATTTTCTGGTTGTGTAAAAGTCAGTTTTACTGCATGCACAAGAATCCGCATGATAAGAGAGGTCTGGAAGATCCAAGTGCGCAATCATTTACCCACATGCAGACAGCATGTCATTATGAGAGGTAAATATTCACATAAAATGCAGTAGGCTCAACGATGCCAACGCCGAAGTGATGTCATTGTGAAGAGCGATCCGTGGGAGGAGGGTGACAATAATATTTTAATAAGCCAGAACCTTGACAGCTTTGTCAGCATATTTGGATGTGCTCTTTCTTCACTCCTTTTATCTCCATGCAGACAGACCTTATCAGCTTGCTTGGCCTTTTTTTTTTTTTCTTCCATTATTTTTTGTTTCCTCTTCTCTGACTAACAATGTGTTTTTCCAAAAATAGACTCGGCTGAGAAAATGTAGAAATGCAATCTCTGAAGACTTAGTGTATATCTAAAGCAATGAGCGGTGTGCATCTAATTGTGTTTCATCTGCTTTTTCAATTGCAAGTGTGAATCAGGTGTCATGTCTTTGACTTTGTGAGTCAACCATGTAAAGAAAGTGAGATTTTCTAATCGCTGGAACATTTTACTACCATAAGCCAAGTTTCGCAGATATTTAATTAATGTTGGCAGCGATGAGCATCAGCATTTCTACTGGCTATATGAATCATCTGAATATGATCCAGCCAAGTCTTGCTGTTTTCCTTTGATTTCTCTACCATATGTGTGTCCTTTCCACTGAAAGAAGCACCGCATTAGAAGTGCATAAAGAAATGCAATATAGATGTCCAAAAACAGCTCTAATCCTGCTTCTTTGCACTGCACAAATCTGAACGGATGTGATTTGGGCGCAGGACAAGCGCCGCAGGCGATCTCGGTTGGGACGTTATTCACTATAATCACATGCAAGTGCGATATTGTGTTTATACTGTGTTTTGATAAACAAGAAATTCATATCAAGTAACTGATATTTCGGACACTATATGGCCAAATGTTCTGTTTATCTTTGCTCTGATACCAGAAATAGATCCGGAAGAACCACACTCACTAGCTAGCTCACATCAATTTGAGTTGCTAGCTAACTCACAATGATGTGTACATGCAGATTAATGCTGGATTTTCATCTGATGAGCTATCAGAAGTTATATTCATGAAAAATGTAGCATCATTTGTAATGTCCTCTGATGACGGGGACAGTTTGAGCGAGATTGTCACTAGAATTGGAATTTCGCATGTTGAACATGGACTGATACGAACAGTGGTTAGCACTGTCGTCTCACAGCAAGAAGGTCCTGGGTTCGATCCCCGGGTCACCCAGGGTGCCTTTCTGTGT